>JAAGKR010001870.1:0-110441 GCA_011419295.1 Clarias macrocephalus
CACTGCCTTCATCATCTGCTCTCACACACATCAGCTCATTTACTGTGTGTGTTTCTCACACACTCCACACACAGCTCTGATCTGAAAGGCTGTACACTGTAGTGCAGAGAGGTACACACTGAAAACAGTCCCTCAGGGAAGTGCTGCTCATAACTCAGGGGAAAAGCGCACACACACACACACACACACACACACACACACACACACACACACACACACACACACACAGATATATTATCTGAAATAAGCAAACACATCAAAAACACTTCTGAACGCTGTACAAAGTATTAACATTATTGTCTCGATACCAATTAGTGTTTTTCTACAACAGAACAGGTGCGCTCATCAGGACTGCAGACACACCAGCGCCCTCTTGTGGATGAAACAGGTCCGACATTGTGTGACTGTAAAATTTAGTACTTGATCAAAATTCATTAATATGTGAAAATGTGCACATGATACTAAAACTTCTTATTTAGAGTTACAATGGGAAAGATTAAACAGGCAAAAATGTTTGGAGATTAATAAGAATTTAATTATTATTTTACTCACTGTGTCTGAACTATCCTGGTTTAACTACACAGACATGCAAAAAGTAAATGAATATATAAACAAACACCCATAACGTTATAATCAAATGCACCATTTTTTACCTTTAATACATTAATGCTTTGATTACTTTTATTATTTATTACAATTAATAACTTACCTGTGTGTAGAAAAAGAAAATGATGAAAACTTTTGTAGGTGGGGCTGTGAGCCCATGACACTCTGACTAAACAAACATGTATGTTAAAAAAATTATAAATACAAAGACACTAATATTTAAATTTCTTACAATTGCAGACAAATCCGTTTAATTAAGATTGTAAGCAACACCATTTTTTCCTCATGCAGTTACACAGAGGGTCCACAAGAGGGCACACAAGCAGCGTGTATAATCACGTTTCCCTGCAAGATTTGAAACACGTCCAAAATGGCGGCAAGACTACCACAGACTCTCTGGACTTTTTAGTTAAAATACAAGTTTTCGAATTGTACGAAGCCAGTGGACTCATCTACAGACAGCAGGAAGGACAAATGTATTTAATACTCACTGTACCGAGTTGTGGACTTTTGTTTTGCACAGTGTTACACTAGCTAGTGCAGTCAAGTCATAATGTTTATTGGAGCAGATAACAGTATAATAAACATCTTCACAAATCTTAATCTATCATTTTGGATAAAATGTGCCTGTGTGTTTTTTATCAGTCTCGTCATTGTGCTTCCTCACTGCAGTCCTGTATCATCCAGCTGTGTAGTGATGTTCAGTATTTAATCAGCTACATCTTCACTGTTTGTGTGGAAGTTCTGCACATAGTCAATTATCTGTTACCTGTTTTCACTCCACATGTCATTCTGATACACTGGCTTCCCACAGATTGCTCAAATATTCATTTAGATCTTCCTAGTTCCTGTAGACCAGTGGATTGTGAGGAAGCTGAATGCATTTGGTACAAGAATAGAGAAGTGCACAGTGTCATAGAGACAGGAGTCCAAAAATTAACCCAAAAGGCCAAACTCTATAATAATGGTACTTTAACAAACTGACCAACTAAGGCTGAGTCCTTTGTTGATTTAAACAACCTAAAATTCCTATAACAGAGATTGACGCTACATTTACATTTAGCAGAAACTGAATAGAAGTGCCCTTTGGGTTATTAACTTTACACACACTCTTAATCCTTTAATAATCATGTGTTAAATGTATATAATTTGCAGGTTCTGATGATCCAAGTCTTTGTACTGAATATTTCACATGTAGTCAGACTTGCTGAAGAAAGTTTAAAAGCTTTTGTTCCTAGTTATGGTATTATCTTCAGTTTGGTGCATATGCTTTCTTGAACGTTACCAAGTTAAAGGTTACATGTTCTTGGAGAAGGTTATAAGAGGATTTTTTAATTAATTTTTTTTTTTTATAGATTAGATGTTTGATATTCACACATTGCAAATTCAAGCACAAGAAGCTTGTTTGTAAGCTGTGCCTGCTGAACAGTGTCTGGTCTCACTTAAACACTAGGTGTAACTAGTACTCATAGGTGCATCATAAAACATGAGAGCAGAAATCATAGTTATGTGTAAAAGTAAAAGTAAGAGCATTTTCACACACAAATGGTGACTGAGGAATGAGACTACAGGACCACAGGTCAGGTTCATACAGTATTAGTTAGTGTCAGGTCTACAAGTTTTAAAGTACCTGTAATCATTCAAATACAAAAACGTATACATAAACAGAAATCTATTGCTATAAAAAATAATATAAGGAGTAAACAACAACTATTATCTTAACTTTAGTTAAAGGTAATGTTCAAGTATATACTTTAAATTATGCTTTTATAAGATTATAAATGAGCTAGTAATGTATAATATAACCAGTGTAAACTAATCATTACAGGTGAGTCATTCGGAAATTGGGAGTTGACTCTTTGAATCAGTTCATATTCACATTTCTGACTTCATTATCTTTCGAACAATAAACTTTAAAATGTAAATTGCTATTATTTACAACAACAAAAAAAACTACAACTCATTATTATACAGACATTAAATACACAACATCAACAATAACTGATAACATTTAGCACATGATCACTTTATTAAATACATTTACACATAGATCACAAATTATAATTTTATTCTGTACAATTTATATTGTATATAAACTATATCCTAGTCTAGGATACAGTTCCTAGTCTAATGAATATATAAATATATTTATTATTTTATTCTAATTTTTAATACAGTTTTTTTTTTTCATCTGCACAGTCTGGAGTTTTGTCACAAACAAATTGAATGGAGATGATTTAAATACTTGGTGAAACTGCAAAAAAAAAAAATCAACAATTAAAACTTTAACTATGTTTAATATGGAAAGTAAGTGCATTTCCATACAAACAAAGATAAAGGAAGCACATTTAAAATAATAAATAAATAAAATATAGTTGTCAGGGATCACCCCTAGAGGGCGCCAAAGCGCCCAGAGACTTCCTTT
Source organism: Clarias macrocephalus (assembly GCA_011419295.1). Classification (NCBI taxonomy): domain Eukaryota; kingdom Metazoa; phylum Chordata; class Actinopteri; order Siluriformes; family Clariidae; genus Clarias; species Clarias macrocephalus. The sequence goes on from JAAGKR010001870.1 coordinate 3,032, forward strand.
GTGTTTTCTGTTTTCTTTGTGTTCTTTTGTGTAGGACTCCATGTCCCAGAATGCACCTCAGTCAGGTGATGTGGCGCTCACCTGAACTGAGGTTGCTAATTAGTCTTGGTTATAAATGTTCCTGAGTTCTGTGTAGTCCTTGTCTTGCATCTGTTTGTGTTGGGTTGCTGTTTGTTTGGGTTACTGTTTGGCCTTTGTTCTTCTAAGGTTCCTGTTTGTTTTGGTATATTGTTTGACTCTGTGTTCTCCTAGTTCTCTGTGATTTCCTAGTTCTCCCTAGCTCAGTTTTCTCCCTAGCTCCGTGTTCTCCTGGTCTGTCTGTATCTCAGTCTGTGTGTAATGTCTAATCTGTCATGTTTAGTTTCCTCCTGGTTTAGTTTGTCATGATTATAGTTTGTAAGTTAAAGTTCATGTTCTGTTTCTTTTGTTCCCATTGTTTCTTGTCTTAAATAAACCCTTTTGATCACCTCTGCTATCTATGCCATTCTTCCTTCGTCCCACAAAAAGTACCCGTTACAATAGTAAAGAAAGAAACGTTGCTATATGCTTTCTGTGTGATGTAATGTGTGTTTATAGATAAGCCAAAGTCAGAAGTCAAAATGACTTTTATTGTTATTTTAATCATTGACAGTTGTTACAGTACTTAGTGAAACTAAATAACATTGCTTTTATTTTCTTTTTAATTTTATGAAAAAGAGAGATGACAACAGAGGTACATGGACAATAGAAACCAGCACAACAAGCAGAGAGATGGTAGCACGCGAGCGCTCAACTAACGAAACTTCGAGAAAACCCAGAAGTGTTTAACAATTAAGGAGTAGCGGCACTTCAGTACATGGTAAGTTAAAGAATATAAAAATGTCTGTGTTAGTTTGGCTTCAGAGTCGCTCATGTCCATCTACAAGTGTTATATTAGTTCACTTATCTGTATGAAAACTGAATGAGTTCATTTAAAACATTACTTCAAACATGTAGTTACTCCTGAGAATGACAAAGTAAAACCCTTAAAAATATAAAACACTTTTGAATATAAAACGATGCATAGCTTTAAAACATCATTAGAATTCCAGAAACAGTGTTTTACACTCTGGTGGTGTATAGCCTTATTAATATATTTTACTTTTTATCATAAGATATTCAGTTAAATGTATCAAAGTCAAATCTTTGCTAGTTTTTAAAAATGATTATGATGTTGTAATGTAAAAGAATCAGTAAGATATTGATAAGCATCTGCTGGTCTCCAGGTATTTTATTGACCTTCAAGCAAAATAGAATGGTTATTCTCCTGTTTTATGCAGATCACTGTTTTAACTTTGACTAGTTTGGGAAGAATAAAGTTTTTTTTTTTTTAGTAATGTCTGTGTGTTTTAATTGTCAAAGTATTGTTGGGCCAAATCACTTTAACAAACTACATCAATGGGAGACAACTTATCTTTATGAGTAGATGAAAAGTTGGGCTAAGTCAACCCTTGAGAAATATAATAAAATGTTTGAATTACAAGTTGAGTCAATTTAAGATTTTGAACTGGGTACACAATGTGTCAACTAAACAGCAATGTAAAATATTTTATTTGGCCAACAAATTTCTCACAACATTGAGTCAAGTTAAAAAAGCTGTGCAACTTTTTTACATTGAGGTGGCCTGCCTTTTTTTTTTTTTTTTTTTTTTTAACAGTGTATTTAATTAACTTAGGGACACTGTAAGCATTTAAATACAATGTCATTTTAATTGTGAAGCCAAAAAAACAGCAACAATATGCATAAGAAAAAAGAAAAAACAGTTTAAAAAAATAATAATCATAAACACAGAATAATCAGATGACCCATAAAATCTGCATTATTCAACAATTTGTTTTTGGTGTGTTGTAAATAAAAATAAAATCTTCTGGAAATGACCAGAGCATTGGATGACCAAGGAATCAGGAGACTCAGAGCCAGGGTTCAGTTGGAGAAGATTTATTTTGCGTGCACGTGTCAGTCAGCCTGGGCAATGGAATCCAAACATAAATGGCAAAACACCTATTTTATACTACGATGTAAACATCGATCCAAGGCCAAGAAATGTAAAAACAATGGTAGAAAAATACAAACAAGGTTAAAATCATGTGAGAACTAAGTAAACAAGAGCACTTACTAAGTAAACAAGAGCACTTACTAAGTAAACAAGAGCACTTACTAAGTAAACAAGGACACTTACAAAGATCATGCTGACATAAATACATTATTAATGATTGTGCCATATTCAGATCAAATATTAAGGAAAATTCCCTCAGGTTCATGAATTTGTTTGGACAAGCAGCGACCACAACAAGGCTGATGTGTCATATATTTTATAACAGAACTGGCAGATGTAATGACTTTTGCCACTCCACTTGTCTGTGATTCACTGTGCACGATGAACACACACTTCTCAAGTCTTTAAGTCTGTTTAATGTATTATAACTTCATTACCAACATGAAGATGCAGGGAAACCGGAGTCTTCATCACTCAAAGATGTTCACCATGAATTGATTCTAAAAGAAAAATGTGTATTAATAACCATAAACTTGTCATGGGTGGTGCTGAACGAGAATGAGCCCAATTGTGGACACAGAGTGTTTCTTTCGAGAGCTTTATTTTTACATACAGGAATAATGAACAGAAGCTGCAGCAAGAGCAAAGGAGAGATCCTGTGTGTGTGTGTGTGTGAGAGAGAGAATGAGCAGTCCGGATGAATGGGGAAATCCCTTGTGACTGGAGAGGTGACAGGCTGATGACGTGAGGGAGATTTTGCAAACCCAGAAGTAGTGCGTGAGAGAAGATCTCAGACAGAGCACGTGTATCCGGGTAAGGCAGAGAGTGCTCGATCGCAACGTCTGCTGCTTGGTGAGAAAATCCGTGAGAAGGTGAAAGTCTAAGCTTGCTGGTTTAACGCTACGGTTTGATGTTCGCGAACGCGGAAGTACTCACAAGCACATAACTCATGCAGTTTGTGGGAGATGACAAAAATCAGGGTCGAAGGGGCAGGCAGGGTCGATAACAATAATCCAGCAGCGAGGACAGTAAAATCCAGAAGCTTGATCCACAATGGGCGAGGTCATACACATAGATGAATCCGAACATGAGCAAAGATCCAGAGGGCGAGACACAAAACAAAATCCAAGAGACAGGCTTGGTCAAAACACAGGAACAAACTATTAGACAAAATCAGTTAGATACACAAGGTGCGCAAGTAAGATATATCAGCAGGGACGAAGATCACTGGCTTTCTTTTAAAGCCCAGAGTAGGTAGCCTGATTGGTGGCTGGTGCATGAGATGCAAATGGCATGAGATTATGGGTTTTATCTGGGAGACGTGAAACGAAGGATTGATGCGCCACATGGTGGATGGAAGGAGTAGTCAAACTGTGCATGGGTTAATTAGATATGGTGAATGGTCCGATGAACCTCAAGGACATCTTGCGGGAGACTGTGTTGATGGGAACATTGCGAATGGAGAGCATGACCCTTTGTCCAACACGATAGGTTGGGCAGTCAAGCGTCGGCGATCTGCTTGAGTTTGAAGAACGCTACTGAGTGGCCCGCAGCCAGGTCCTTTTGCAGCGTCGAATGAAGGCCTGGGCTAAGGGCCTGCAACTTCCTCCTCTTGGGCTAGAAAAAGAGGAGGTTGATAACCCAGACTGCACTGCAATGGTGAGAGGCCAGTGGAACCTGTAGGTAGTGAATTGTGTGTATATTTGATCCACGGTAACATTTGGCTCCAGTAGAGTGGATCATGGGAGTTCATGGAACGGATGGCTGTCTCGAGGTCTTGGTTGGCTCTCTCAGTCTGGCCCTTGGTTTGGGGATGGTAGCCAGATAAAAGACTGGGAGTGGCTCCAATCAGTCTGCAGAATGCTGTCCAGAACTGGGGCCCACGATCTGAAACAATATCCGTAGGGAGGCCGTGGAGGCGAAAGACTTGTCGGATGAGCAACTCAAAGGAAGCTTAGACAGAGGGACAAAGTTGAGCAGTTTTAGAGAAATGATCGATGATGGTCAACAATCAATGATGTGGCCCTTGGATTCCGGGAGTCCTGTGATGAAATCCAATGCAATATGGGACCAAGATCTGTGAGGAACCTGGAATGGTCGTTGGTGTTGGCTGGCAGTTTATTGCTAGTCTTTTTTCGGGTACAGACGCCACAAGCGTGGACAAACTGCCACGTGTCTTCTCTGATTAAGGACCACCAGACACGTTGCCAAACCAGCGCCAGACTATGGGCCCTGCCGGAATAACAGTGCAATGTATGGTAAGAAGCAAAAAACACGATGGAAACGCCAGGTATGTAATATTCACTTATGTTTTCAGTTAAACAGGAGCTGCTTTTTGAAAGTGGCACAGAGATGTATGACTGTGGTGTAGGAGTGGACTAAGCACCCTTTTTTTTTTTTTCATTTTATTTTGCATGGGCATATTTATGCCATAAATTTAGCTTCTGTGTATAAGATGATCTGTGTCTGTCTGTCTCCATTCAATCCTGAACATTTTCTTTGCACTATGTAAGTGAGTAGGTTATGTATAGGGTGTAAGAGTGAGTTATTGGAATGTCGGCCCCCTCCAACCAGTGTCTCCACTCCTCCAATGACAATTTCATGGCCAGAAGCTCCCGGTCACCAATCCCATAGTTCCTCTCAGAAGCAGAGAGGTGACCAGAAAGGAAGCAACAAGGATGTACCTTGCCATCAGTTGGTGATACCCTAAAGCCTGAGGTGTCAACCTCTACTGTGAACCGGAGAGAAGTGTCCGGCTGCCTGAGGATAGGTGTTGATGTAAATCGGGTCTTGAGCTCGGAGAAAGCCTTCTCTCCCTGATTAGGCCACTGGAAGGGGTTCTTAGAAGAAGTGAAAGTGGTCAGGGGTAGTTCAGTGGTTTAGGCATTGGCCTACAGTTCGGAAGGTCCCAGGTTCAAGTCCCACTACCACCAAATTGTCCCTGTTGGGCCCTTGAGCAAGGCCCTTAACCCCCTTAACCCCAACTGCTCAGATGTATGATGAGATAAAAATGTAAGTCGCTCTGGGTAAGGGCGTCTGCCAAATGCCTAGATGTAGATGTAAGAGGGACTGCTACTGAGCTGTAATTCCTGATGAACCTGCGGTAAAGCACTGGAGATCCCTTTCGGGTTGTTGGTGTTGGCCAATTGGTTACCACCTCTACTTTGGCTGGATTTGGATCTTAGAAGGTGCGATTATAAACCCAAGAAAGGTGGTTGAATGGCGGTAAAATTCGCACTTCTCTGCTTTAATGTACAGCTGGTTCTCTAGGAGTCTTTGAAGGACTTGGCGGATGTGCAATCTATGGTCTTCCAAGGACCAGGAGAAGATTAAGATGTCATCCAGATAAACAAACACAAAGATGTTCAGAAAATCCCTGAGCACGTTGTTGACCAGTGATTGGAACATGACTATCGCATTAGCTAGACCAAATGGCACTACCAATTCATAATGCCCTGATGGGGTGTTGAATGCCTTCTTCCACTCATCCCCCTCCTTGATTCTGACTAGGTGATAGTCATTGCATAGGTCAAGCTTCATAAAAACATTGGCCCCTTGCAAAAAATCGAAGGCTGTTGACATCAGGGAGAGCGGATATTGATTCTTGATGGTGATTTCATTCAAACTACGATAATCAATACATGGCTGTAGCGTCTGGTCTTTCTTAGACACAAAGAAAAACCCAGCCCACAGGGGAAGACGAAGAGTGGATTATTCCAGCAGCAAGGGACTCTGAGATATATTTATCCATGATCTTCCTTTCTTTGAAAGATAGTAAGTATAACCTTCCCTTGGGAGGCGTCGTGCCTGGGAGAAGGTCAATGGCACAATCATAGTATCTGTTGGGTGGTATCTTAGACTTTAATTGTCATTGTACAGTTGCCTGAACAACGAAATTAGCCAGCAACAAAGAAAAGAACAAAGAAAACAACAAAGAACAAAGAAAAAGAAAAAGTGACAAAAAAATATAAAAAATATAAATAATATAAATAATATTTAAAAAATAATAATAACATTATATGCATGTGGTGGGGAGGGTAGATGTATGAACAACATAAAAACAAACAATCATTTAAGGATAATTAAAAACTATTGGGTAGAGTGATAATTTACCGACATATTGCACATGCGAGAGGGCTCGTGACTTATTGAACAAACCAAGATCAAGAAGAACAGCTGAGAGGTCAGAGAAGTCCTCGTGGGTGGAAGGTGTAATAGGCAGACAGTGAGCTGACTTCAGACAGAACGTTAATCAAGATGGACTCCACTCCTGAACGGTGTTCTTATTCCAATCTATGCGAGGATTATGAAGTGTCAGCCAGGAACGTCCAAGAACCAGAGGTGGGTAGGCTTGGTGCATGACCAGGAAGGTGAGGTTTTTGGTGTGGCTGCCAGACACATTTAGGCATACCGGGACCGTGAAATGGGTAATGACGGACAGGGGTTGCCATAGATGGCCCGAACGGCCAGCGGGTTGTTGAAGAAGTTGAGAAGAAGGTCCTTCACTTGAGACGCAGAGATGAGATTCTGGTCCGAACTGGAGTCGATTAGTACAAAGACCTTGTGAGATTTGCCATGTGATACCAGGATGGCCAGCAGAAGTGGGCATTGGCTAGGGGACAGGTTATGGTTTGGCCCCTCCAGGGTCCCTAGTCTCACCGGAGGGGTTTGGCTTTCAACTGGCATTGGAGACGGTAGTGGCCGGGTTGTCCACAATAAAGACAAGAACCAGACTGAAGCCTTCGCTGGCGCTAATCCGGCGAGATCCATGTCCGATTAACTTGCATGGGTTCTGGGTCAGAGCAAGCAGCTGGCAGAGAAAGGAGATAAGCAGGCGACTAAGGTGGAGCTGAAGATCTGTGTCTGGGGAAGGATGGCAGTTGGGTTCGGTGTCTCAGATTCAGCTGCACGTCCGTGCGTCCAGCAAGCTCCATGAGGCTGTTAAGATTGCTTGGCAACTTCTGGATGAACAGGTTATCCTTGACCTCATCAGAATGACCATGAAGGAAGGCATCATAGAGAGCTTGGGGGTCCCAATTGGTGAATGCAGCCAATATGCGGAACTCGATAGCGTAATCCAGCAGAAGGTGAAACCCTAACCCTAACCCTGCTGGTTCAACGCTCTGGTTTGATGTTCACGAATGTGGAAATACTAACAAGCACAGAGTTCGGCAGAGAGTGAAAGCCAGAGTGTGCCAGTTAAACATTACTGATCCTTACTCGCAAATGCAGAAGTACTCATGAGCACATAACTCATGCAGTTTGTGAGAGATGACGAAAATCAGGGTCGAAGGTGCAGGCAGGGTCGATAACAATAATCCAGCAGCGAGGGCAGTAAAATTGACAGTCGAATAAACGGGCAAGGTCATACACATAGATGAATGCGAACACGAGCAAAGATCCAGAGGGCGAGACACAAAACGAAATCCAAGAGACGGGGAGGGTCAAAACACAGGAACAAACTACTACTGCACTCAGGTGATTGGTTGAAGAAGCTGAAAAAGGCATGGGAGGGGTTATGACCTGGGTGTGCTAGGCTGATCAGGCTGGTTCGTGACAAAACTGGACTGTGGTACTTCATGATCAACAGCATGTAATCATCTCTCCATCAAAGAAAACATCATCATCTCCCGTTTATAATTAATCATTTAACATCTCTTTATTCTTAGTATCATCTGTATTATAACAGGAACATGAGCAGATATTTACTCATCACATCACTGCTCTTATCCAATCACAGGCTTTGGAGCTTTTTAAATAATCAACACTACTGAGTCATTTAGCTCTTGTTCTACATTTATATTTAAGTGCAGACTTTAAGAACAAGCTGAGGTGAATTTTACAGGAATGACAGAAGACACGGTGTGGAGGTCGGGTGCTGGAAGAAGTGTCAGAGTGAGGAAAGTGGCTGCTTAAATACTATATTTGTAGCATAAAAGATCATTTTAATGATCATATATGAGAATTAAGAATTACGTTTGCTGTCAGAAACAGTGAAAAACAGAGATCAGAGATAGCAGGGTGTCACAAGGAAACGAGGTGCTCATTACAACTTTACTGAAGACAAAATATTAAAGCATCGAAGCATATTGTTAGACAAAAATATTTAAATAAAACAGTGATAACACTTCTAACCTGCTAATTTTATATTTATTGGGACTAAATAAAAATTAACAAACTAATGATTAATTACTTAGTCTTATATTTTTTCAACAATAATATAAAAAGTTAATTACTCACATCAGTGCCTGTAGTCTGTAATGTTCATCATCCTTAAGAGCAAAGAGCAGCTTCTTTCCTGAGTCTCCTATTTTATTATTCCCTAACAGATCCAGTTCTCTCAGGTGTGAGGGGTTTGATCTCAGAGCTGAAGTCAGAGCAGCACAGCCTTCATCTGAGACACCACACTCACACAACCTGTACAGAGACACAATGACACACTCATCATCACCAGATCATGCACAGGATAAGGAGTATAGAAGATGAAGGAATAAATAATATTCATGTCTTGCGTAAACCAGATTACTTGCTGATCATTCATTGTTAAACAGATATTCCTGAATTATAAATCAAATGGAGAGTAAAAAATATCTACAAATTGGATCCACCAGGTTCTACAGGTTTAAAAGTGAAATTGTTGGAGCGGTTGCCAGATCCCCAGTATTTACACTGTTTTCTATGGGAAAATGTGCTTTGCTATACAAAATTTTGAGTTACAAACTTGTCTTTGGAACAGACTAAATTTATATGGCGGATATCTTGTGTGTGTGTGTGTGTGTGTGTGTGTGTGTGTGTGTGTGTGTGTGTGTGGTTTTAACACCTGTAAAGTGTAAGCACAGGAGTTTTCCAAGGAAGACGTGTTACCTTCCCACTGAACATGCTACATCTAAAAATCTGTTAGCTAGGGTACATCTATGCTTCCTAATAAAGGATCTGTGAAGGCTTGTTCAAATTCAAATGGTTTAGGAGGAGTTGCAGATACTGTAGGGTTCATCCATCGTCTCATGTCAGCATCATCAAACTTTTCTTCTATGTGTCTCCTATGCTTCTCAGGCAGGACACACGAACAGGTAATTAAAATGTCAGGGTGTGAAGGGGTTGTGTATCTGGATTTTTCATCCACTCTTTAGCTTCAGGTCATACGGATCCAAGTTTTTGATTACTACAAGTTCCTCAAAATATCTCTGCTTAGCACTGACATTTAACTTCTCCCAGTAAGGTCCAATCTTCCTCCTCAGGACATTGATGATGAACCTAAAACTTCTCCTTCAGTCTCACTATTAGAGAATGTGACTTACTGAGGAGCAGGTCATGTGACTCTCAGAGAGATGATCTTACCTCAGTCTCTCCAGTTTACAGTGAGGATTCTCCAGTACAGCACAGAGACACTTCACTCCTGAGTCTCCTACATTATTAAAGGACAGATCCAGTTCTCTCAGATGTGAGGGGTTTGATCTCAGAGCTGAAGTCAGAGCAGCACAGCCTTTATCTGAGACATCACAATCCCACAACCTGTAGAGAGACACAATGACACACTCTTCATCACCAGATCACTATAATCTTCATTTAAAACTTATTTTAATGCTGATGGGTTTTAAAATTTTGTTATTGTTCAGAATTACATCACCTGTTTATTCTAATTAACAATGTAATTTAAAATGATCATAATGAGTCTTATATTTCTTTTCTCTCAGTGTGTATCTTTACAGTATATTGCTGCATGTTCAAAACATTAAAAGTCTTAAACATGGTGAAAAACAAAACTCTTCAGTGTTGCACATTATTTTGTCCTCATCTCAAAAGCAGGTGTAAATTAGCACAGTGTTGTTGAAGCGGTTGTTTTAATAAGGGAATTGCTCTACTTTTGGAGTAAATTCTTGAATTACTCCAATAATTTTAATCATATCTGTACAGAGCTTGTGGACATAACATGTAAGACTTTCTCCTTTGTCCCACTCTCCTTGTTGGGCCGGTAAGTGTATGAAACTGCGGCAAATGCATTAGATAATAATTGTTCATCTTTTAACTCGTATTAAATCCAACAATATGGAGTCTCATTTTAAATCTTACAATTTGGGGATCATCTACATTTTTCCACAGAGGAGATTAATCGCTTGATTTGCTTTTTTTTTTCCTTTGTCAGGAAAGCTTGAACCATCGCTGAATTTTAAACAAATTAATGTAAGAGTTATGTGGTGATTTAAAAGAATTTTCTGTCAAAAGAAAGTTACACCTCTTCTGTTAACCCTTATTAATTTGTTCAAGTCATATTTTTAAACAAGATTTTTTGGATTTCTTTTCTGGAAGGAAGGTAATTAAAAAGTTTAGTGCTTCCTTGTCTTCAGCTGAACAAGCTTTGCTCACGTCTTAGAGTAAATTATCTTCATCTGATTCATCTGTGGATTGGAGTTTAGAGATTTTTACATGCATTATTTTAGTTGTCATGTCTGTACAAAACTTGTGTAGGTAATGTGTAAGGTTTTCTGATGAATCTCTCTCTATGACATGTATACATGTTAATCACTTTTGTTCTTTTGATGTAACGTAATGAGAACTGTATTACAAAAACACAGAGAAATTGTACATGAATGATGGATTGCATTTAATTAAGTTTGGCACATTGACTAGCTATATCTGAAGCACAGGTAGATTAGTCAGACTTGAAGTCTTTTACTCTTTCCTAGTCAAGTGTGGAGAGAGATGTATGGCTTCGAGGTCTGGGAGACTGGTCTTGAATTGACTCTATTGATAAAAGACCATAAGGACTGGACATGGCCTGCTGAAGTCTTAAGGAGGTTTGGAGTTCAGGGCTCAGTCTATATTGATGAACAGTCTATTCACAGAGAGAGGAAGTTCATTATCAGTTCAGATAAATATAAATCCAAAAAGCTTTCGTACGCTAGAACTCTTTTGTCTACATGGATAATGTAAATGCTTTTCCTGATGTTTGGGACACAGCACCTGGCCAAATGCTTAAATGTGCTCTCTTGGCTGAGAACAAACAGAGATCTTCAGACATCATGCTTGAGTCTGTACGTGTTGTCTCCCCTGGGGGTTCGGGCCCAGCCGGTAAGAGTATCGATGTGTGGTGGACACAACAAGTAATAACTCTTCACTGTGCCGACATAATAACATTTCAATAGAGAGCCCTATACCAAGCCCTAAATAACTGATAATGAAACCTGAGACCCCCATTCTACTGAGCTGAATGTGCTCCAGAACGATGCAAATTTGTTATGACCACTGGAGAGCTCACAGCTTACAGCCTTTTTTGGGCTCTATATGAATTCTGATTTGGTCGTTATTATCGGGAGGAAAATTGATGCATATTCAAAAATGTTGCCCCCTCCTGACATTAACGCCTCATTAATGCCTTGGTATCAACTCATAAGCATCAAGGGGTTATTGATTTTATGCCCATTTATTGAGTCCTTATCGGTTTTTATCACCTCCTGTTCTGCAGCATTCAGCATCCAAAAATCCTCATATTAAAGGAGATGGAAGTACAGTGGAACCTCAGATTGCGAGTTACCTGGTTTTCCAGCGTTCTGCAAGACGAGCAAAAATTTGTAATAAATTTTGACTTGACAAACGAGTGAGTCTTGATATATGAATATCAAATATCGAGTATCATGTGACTTCTTGTTTTGACGCTAAGTATCACGTGATCACAACTGACCCAATGGTTCCTCTCTCTCTCTCTTGTGCTGCAGAATTGTGGGTAATTGTCTCCCATGCTCATCTCAGTGTCAACTGAGTTTAGTCAACAACCGTGTGCGTGTGTACTGTTTACTATAACACTGTGACCACATGTGTGTGTGCATAAAGTATTTATATATCTTGTGTGTGCGTATGCACACGCTTGTGTGAGTGAGAATCTCTATTTGGTAAACCGAACCCGATATGGTTTATTTTGTTACAAAAGACTGTGTTTTGGTCCGGGGTTAAGCTCGCGTGAGCATGCGTGGCTGCAGTGCAAGGAAATCCCGATGACGTGTCAGGTCATGTTATTCGGCATAGAAGAGGAACCGGCAAATGACTCAAGGTGGAGAGTATGAGGAGATAGCGCTATGTTTACCCAAGAGATGGAGAGTGATTTCTGTGGATTATCCAGTTGTACTGGATTTATCATCACCAGACTAAGTCACTAAACCTCTTGCTCTGTTTTCGTGTTTCCGGACTGAATCCATCATACCGGTGAGACCGTGCCATCTCTCCCACCACACACGTGCAAATACACTCACAATAACCCAGACTTTTGGATTTTCTTCCATCCACAAACACACACATCCATTTCGTTATATTTTGTATATATTTTGTATATATTGTTCTTTGTTGGTGCACCTTTTTGGTTTGTTTTGGTAGGCCTACACCACACCAGAAGTTAGATTCTAGACCCCGTTTTAGTGTTACTAGGTTTTTATGACAAAGCTGCCCCTTCCTCCTCCTCTCCTCTCTCTGGTTCTGTTTGCAAGCTAGTGTGTGAGTGTTTATTAAGTGTTGATATACAAACACGCTTTCGGAACAAATTATGCTCGCAATCCAAGGTTTAACTGTAATTGAGAAAATTAATAAAGTGATATTTAAAGGAAAACAGTACTGAATAAACACGATTGAAAGATATATTACATGTTAAAATATATGCACAATAGAAATGTGTTAATCTAAAATGTCTGTGGTTTGATCATTCCTGTTAATTTCATAATCAAGTTCGAAATGTATTATAAAATTTTGATTCTAAAAATATGTGTGGCATAGCTGGCAACTTTTCAGAAAAGCTGAAGAAAAGTGAGATTTTGTAAATAAGGGCATTGGTTTGGCACGCACGCGACTCCCCCACCACACACACCATTATCCTGCATGTCTCGGGCTCTATTAGAATAGAGAAAATGACAATATCTACATTGAGTTTATATTCACGCCAACATCCAAGGAATAACACACTGGATAAAGATCCTACATCCTACAAAACACAGGCAGTATTATGGTTAATGTATGACGTCTCCTGCACAAACTCGTACTGCTGAAGCTCAGAATCAAGTCATAATCAATAATTTATTTAGGCCTCAGCAGAACTCAGAAATTCCTTAACGGCCAGTTATTGAAACGTTATCATGTCGATAACACATCCTTATTGCTTATCAGTTGAGGATTAAGGGCCTTGCTCAAGGACCCAACAGAGGCAACTTGGTGGTTGTGGGGTTTGGACCTTAATCACTGAGCTACCTCTGACCTAATTCTAATACTGTATGTCCCGCCTGTACTCTCTCACATACACAGGTATACTGTAGTCAGAGTGCACTGGCATGCGGCTCTACTTTGTTCTCCCCAAGTAAAGAAAAATAATGTTTGCATAATCCATTTGTAATTAACACACATTTACAGCAGGGTGAAGACATCAATCACATGCAGAAGTTGCAGAAGCTACCAGCATTAAACACTATACTAACGACTAATTTGCTAATAATAATAATAATAATAATAATAATAATAATAATAATGAGTAAATTGAGCTCAGTGGAATGTTGGTCTAAAACTTAACTTGAACACTCTTTTTTTAAACCTAACAATGTGCTTCTCTTCGACTATCTGTCTCCGGGTCTCCATATAACTCACCTATTAATGACTTTTGTTCTTTTCAGTTATGGGATATAAGACGTGACACAGGGCACCTGGCCAAAAGCTGAAATATACAGTGGACTGCCTAGATTTTGCTTCAACATGCGGTAGCCGGTTTTGCGAATTTCTGGTAGCCGGTCCAAACTTGTTTGCATAAGTGGAGAAAATACTTTTTTTTTTTTTTGTGTGCAAGACTTTGTGAGAATAAAAAAGTAGAAATTCAGTGGAAATAATAAAAGAAAATAAATAATTGGTAATACTGTGTTCTGTGTTCTGCACTATGTTCTTATTGCAGGATAATTAAAGGTTAAGATCTTACCTCAATGTCTCCAGTTTACAGTGAGGATTTTCCAGTACAGCACAGAGACACTTCACTCCTGAGTCTCCTACTTTATTATGGGACAGATCCAGTTCTCTCAGGTGTGAGGGGTTTGATCTCAGAGCTGAAGTCAGAGCAGCACAGCTTTCATCTGAGACACCACACTTACACAACCTGTAGAGAGACACAATGACACACTCTTCATCACCAGAGTCTGTATTCACAAAGCATCTTAGAATTCTCTGAGAGAGCTCCTATCTTAGCTTAAAAAGTCCTAGCAGGGAGTCCTAGACTAAAAGTGATTTAGGAAACTTCTCAGAGCAACTCTGAGTAAGGAAAGTACAAAAACCTTTATCTTAGGGAGGAGGTGTGGTTGACCCCATTGCTAGAGATGAGCAGCAATTCAAGGACTGTGACTAGTTGATAAAAAATAACCTCTGACCTCTGTAAAGGTCTTGAAATGCACTCTCTGTGAAAATAGAATATATGATAATAGAACAGACCGTGAAATCATAATGTTTGTATATAAAGAAATTGTATAATCATGACTACAGGCCACTTTATCTTAAAGGTAATTACCACACTGATTCTATCACTTGTAATCCAGTTTAGATTGATGGGAGCAAAATGGCTCAGCTTTGCTCGTTTACATGACTGCAGGACAGTCTATTTGGGTTGTATTTTTGTATGGTATGTAGACAATAATCCAAGACAGATGGAAGGAAGAAACAAGAAAACCAAGTTGAAAAGAAGAGCAGTGTTTAATTTTAGCTTCACATTCAGTATTGGGAAAATATTTCTTCTTTGCAACATTTGGTCCTCTGCTATAGAAACTTTTAAGTCTATTAAAAGTCCTCCTCTCTACTCTTAACAATTTTTACCTTAGAAGCTGTTTTTAAGTCTAAGATGTTTCGTGAATTTTTTCATCTTTACTAAGATTTAGTCCTAAATTTAAGGGGAAATTCTAAGAAAATGTCATAATTCTAAGATTTTTCTTAGAATTTCGTCACTAGGAGCAACTTTTAGGCTTAAGAAGCTTTGTGAATACGGGCCCAGATTTTTGTCTTGGTTTACTTGTTATAAATATAATGTGTCTGTTATGTCTGTCCTCTCTTAAACAATCACAAGGTATAATTAACACTGACTGAAGTTTAATAGAGCTTGACAGCGCAGGGGTTGATAACCTTGGTAATCGTGAAAGGGCCTACATAGCGGGGTTAAAGTTTACTGGAGATGGTTTTGAGAGGAAGATCCCTGGTGGAGAGCATAACACTTTGTCCTATTTTATATTTAGGGGCCTGGGAGCGTTTACAGTTTACTTGTTCCTTGTAGGACTTGCTGAGTCTTAGCAGGGTATTCCTGGCTTGGGCCCAGGTTCTCTTACAACGGCGGACAAAAGCTTGGGCGGACGGCACGCTGACCTCCTGCTCCTGAGATGGGAACAAGGGTGTTTGGTATCCCATGCAGCACTGGAAAGGGGACAGACCGGTAGATGATGAGGTCTGGGAGCTGTGGGCGTATTCAACCCAAGGTAGAAATTTGCTCCAAGAGTGGCCATACACCTCAGGGCAATTTCGAGGGACTGATTCTTCCTCTCAGTCTGGCCGTTAGACTGAGGGTGAAAACCAGAGGACAGGCTGGGAGTGGCCCCAATCAGCTTACAAAATGTTTTCCAAAACTGAGAGGTGAACTGTGGGCCCCGGTCTGAGACAATGTCCATAGGCAGACCATGGAGCTTGAACACGTGGTTAATCATGAGTTCGGCAGTTTCCTTGGCGGATGGGAGTCCTGGTAGGGGAATAAAGTGGGCAGCTTTAGAGAACCGGTCCACCACAGTCATGATGCAGGTGTGGCCGGCGGAGGAAGGTAGCCCAGTGACGAAGTCCAGGGCAATGTTGGACCAGGGGCGGTGAGGGATGGGCAGAGGTCTAAAGAGGCCGGCTGGCGCCGTGTTGACATGTTTGGACCTTATGCAAATGTTGCATGCCGAAACAAAGCTAGAGATGTCTTCCTTGAGGGTGAGCCACCAAAACCGCTGCTGGACTAGCGCCAGGGTTCTGGCAGAGCCAGGGTGGCAGGAGAGTTTCAAACTGTGGGCCCACTCCAGGACCTGAGAACGCAGAGCGAGGGGAACGAAGAGGTGGTTAGGAGGCACATAGCTTGGGCTTGGCTCATGAGAAAGCACTTGCTTGACTCTAGTTACAATGTCGAGCTTGGCCACGGCGAGCAAACAGGAGGGCGGCAAAATAGTTTTGCATGTGGCAGGGTCTTGTGTGAAGAGGGACCACCTGGCCTGGCAAGAGTTGAGCCTCTTGGCGCTCCGTAGATACTCGAGGTTCTTGTGGTCGGTCCACACTAGGAAGGGGACCTCTGGCTAGAAAGCCATTGTCTCCATTCCTCCAGGGCTAGCTTGATGGCTAAGAGTTCACGGTCTCCGATGCCATAATTACTTTCAGTAGGAGTTAGGCAGTGGGAGAAGAAGGAGCAGAGGTGCAGTTTATTGTCCAGGTTGGATCTTTGTGAGAGAACACCTCCGATCCAGTGCTGGAGGCGTCGACCTCCACGATGAACTGGCGTGACGGGTCACGGATGGTGAGGACAGGAGCAGAGGTGAACCGCTTCTTAAGTTCGCTGAAGGCCTCCTCAGATTTCATATTCCGGCAGAAGTGCGTCTTGGGAGAGGTGAGAGCTGTTAGAGGAGCAGCGATTGAGCTGTAGCCTCGGATAAACCGACGATAGAAGTTGGCGAAGCCTACGAATCTTTGAAGCTCTTGTCGTGAGGTAGGAGTCGGCCACCTAGTGACGGCTTGGAGCTTGGCTGGTTCCATCTTGATGCCTCTGGGGCTGATGACAAACCCAAGGAACGTGGTAACATGGTAGGCTTTGACGAATAAGTTGTTCTCCAGCAGCCTCTGCAGCACCTGCCGAACATGGTGTTGGTGTTCTTCTGGGTCCTGAGAGAAAATCAGGATGTCATCGAGATATATGAATGCTGAAATATTGAGGAAATCCCTGGGAACATCATTGATTAGGGACTGAAAAACTCAGGGGGCGTTAGTAAGTCCAAAGGGAACCACCAGGTATTCGTAATGTCCTGTTGGGGTATTGAAGGCTGTCTTCCATTCGAGAAGATGATGGGCGTTGTGCAGTTCGAGCTTGTTGATGTACCTGGCCCCCTGAAGAAGTTAGAAGGCGGTTGACATTAGAGGAAGAGGGTACCGGTTCTTTATTGTGATGCCTTAAGGCCCCTATAATCAATGCACGGACCGTCTTTTTTGCCTACAAAGAAGAACCCAGCCCCTGCTGGAGAAGAGGAAGGACGGATAATTCCTGCAGCGCGGGATTCTGCGATGTACTGGTCCATGGTTTGACGTTCTTTGGATGACAGAGGGTATAGATAGCCCTTGGGGGGAGTGGTGCCTGGGAACAGGTCAATGGCTCAGTCGTACGGCCAGTGGGGGGGAAGAGATACTGCACGTGATTTGCTGAAAACAGCCTTGAGATCGTGGTATTCTGGAGGAACATGGGTGAGGTCTGATGGCTCTGCCGTGGGGGCGGGGTCGAGGCATGGCTTGGTGACAGCTCGTAAACATAATGAGGAGCAAGTGGGGCTCCAGGTTATGATCGAGTTCCTGGCCCAATCAATGTGCGGGTTGTGTTGCGTTAACCAGGGAAGGCCTAGGACAACCGCGGCATGCGATCTCTCCATGATAAACAGCGAGGTCCGTTCCGAGTGGTTGCCCGAGACCCTTAGGCCTATGAGAGGGGTTCTGTGAGTGATAGGTATGAGCGGACTTCCGTCGAGGGCCTGGACCTTGAGGTGGTTCTCCAAGGGCAGCGCGGGGATACCCAGAGCCTTGGCTGAAGCCGCATTCAGCAGATTACGATTCGAGCCAGAGTCGACCAGTGCATGCACTAGGTGGTTCTGCTGCTCATGGATGAGGAAGATAGGAAGCAGGTGGCGTTGGTCTGGGAGCCTTCTTGGAGTCTCGCCCTTTAGTGCTCCCAACTAGAGGGCGCCTCCTTTTGCTGGACAGTTCTTGAGCAGGTGTCCTGGTTTCCCGCAGTAAAAACAGGCTCCTTCCACTCGGCAGCGGTGGCGCTCCTCTGGGGTGATGCGAGTTCTGCCCAGTTGCATGGGTTCCTCCTGGAGATCAACTCGCAGAAGAGGAGGTCGAGGCCTGGGTGGAGAAGGACAGGCCGACCTACGAAGACGGCGCCGTGAATCTATTCGACCAGCCAGATCCATAAGCTCCTGGAGGGACGAAGGGAGATCTCGTGAGATTAGCTCATCTTGGAGTGTCTCTGTCAGACCTTTAAGAAAGTCGTCGCACAGGGCTCGTTCGTTCCAACCGCTGGAGAGGGCCAAGGTCTGGAACTCAATGGCGTATTTTTAGGCTGCGCGTGAGCCTTGGCGGAGTTTCAGCAGTTTTCGACCCGCCTTCCTGCCGTGGCATGAGCGGTCGAACACTCTTTTCATTTCTTTGGCGAAGCTCTCGTAACTGGAACAGCAGGGGTCGTGGGCATCCCAAAGTGCGGTGCTCCATTCCCGGGCACGTCCTGACAGGAGTGTGATGACATAGGCCACTTTGGATCGTTCAGTGGAAAAGGTGGAGGTTTGGAGCTCGAAAATCAGTGAGCAATGAGACAGAAAGGAGCGACAGTTGCCCAGATCTCCTTCGTAGGTGGGAGGGGCGGGGAGGCGTGGCTCTTGTTGCATTCATGCTTGTGGTCAGGAGAGTTGGAGCATGTGGAGCTGGAATGTGACGTCAGCGAGAGACTGCTTGGTGCTGAGTAACTCCTGCTGATGAGCTCCAAGCAGAGCATGTTGACTCTCCAGTGCCGCTCTAATACGGTCAGAATCCGCTGGATTCATAGCTGGCTGGATTATTCTGTCACGCACGCAGCTGAACGGAGTGAATCCAGGCGTGGATAATGACAGTAACGTGATCCGGGGGCGTGGTCGGGAAAGGTAAGCAGGGGTCGAACACTGAAATCAGTCCATGAAATGTCAAATCCAAAACGCGAAGCGAAAGCCATAGTCAAAAGGAAAGCGCGAGATCAAAAACCGGGAAATCACTGTAGCGAGGAAAACAAAACCAAAACGAGAGACAAAAGCCGTAAATCAAGGGGAGAAGCATGGGTCGAAACCGGAAGATCAGATAGCGGAACAAACGATCCAAATCGAAAGGTGATAATCAGGAACGAGAAAAAAAAAACAAAGCGAGGTTGTAAATGTGAAGACAATGAAAATAAACGCGAGAGAATCGAGGTATGAACACAGGATAATCCAGCGATTTAAGCAGCATGCAGCGCGTGCTTAAATCACTTGAGTAATCAGTGGAGGAGATGAGAAACAGGTGCGTCGGCGGGGCAGAAACGGGGGTGTGGGAAAGAATACATGACAGGCTGGGGAAAACACATGAGCATGTGGGGAAAGTGACAGCGTGGGAAAAAAGTAAATAAATAAATAAATAAACAGGTCTTGGAAAAGACGTGACACATGACATACAGCTACTATTACTTGAGTACATTTTTTGGCTACTCTACCCACCTCTAGTCTACATAGATTATAGTAACAAGAACTGAAAAACTGGGCAGACTTGCCCAATGGGTGAAAACTATAATTAGTTTTATCTGTGTGTACACACATGCATGATTACATGCGAATAACGCTCTCAATGCAACTGTGGCACAACAAGTACTACAACTCCCAACACAGCCTAGCAAGGTCACTAGAATTCTCATGGCACATATGTGAAACCAATCTCACAATCACTCAAGACCAGGGGTCGGAAACCTTAAACACTCAAAGAGACATTTGAATGCGTTTCCCACAGAAAAGAAAACACAGACTGGC
This sequence comes from Clarias macrocephalus, assembly GCA_011419295.1. Classification (NCBI taxonomy): domain Eukaryota; kingdom Metazoa; phylum Chordata; class Actinopteri; order Siluriformes; family Clariidae; genus Clarias; species Clarias macrocephalus. The sequence goes on from JAAGKR010001870.1 coordinate 22,844, forward strand.
ACAAAATGATTTTGAGGGTCTAGGTTTTTGTTTTTTACCTTTATGCCAAAAAAAAAAAAAACTATAGTGTGTTGCATTCATGTAATCAATGAACTGCTACAGAGAAAACGAAATCTTACTCGATTATTTATTGACTTTTTGTACTACATGACCCCTGGGGACACTGTACTCTCTGGATTTATGAAAGAAACTTGTGTTAATTTAAATTATCCACCTGCAGCAAACCAAAAATACTGTCTGCTCCTGTGCCGTTATCCTCTGCTCGTGTGCCGTTATCCTTTTATTGCGTCTACTGGAGCGTGCAGTCAGCAGTCAACCCCCCCTCAAAAAAAATGGAGTTTAAAAAAAGATTAATATATTTACTATCATCATTATCGACAACGATATCATTATTATTATTATAATTAATGTCACAATAATTTAAACTTCAATTAAATCAAGAAATCATTAATATTATATAATAGACTAGTAATCTTAAAAAAATCTTTGTACTTTAATCAATTATTATTATTATTATTATTATTATTATTATTATCAATAATATGGAGGAAGTGATGTCAGCGCTGGTGACTTCGCAGAGTGTTCCGAATGGTGTTTTGTCGGGGAAGTTCCCTGTAAAAAGGTCAGGGAGTAGGGAGCACGCTGTGAAGTACGCTTCAGGAATGGAACGCAGCTAGGGGCTCGGGAAGTTCAATAAATCGTGTGCCGGCGGGTGTCGCTCCACGGCGGGTGTCGCTCCACACGTTTTATTTTAATGCTACAGGATAGCATATTGCTAGCATGATGCCAATTATATTAGCATGTTGCTAGCAATATCATTAGCATGTCACTAACATGATGCTAGCGTGAGTAGCATGTTTCTAGCATGACTCCGAAGATTTGCCATGGCAAGCAGCACTCACATTTTCTTCAAAAAATTTAACTCTCTAGTTATCATTATTATTAGGTCCCAAGGACTATACGGTGCGCAGGAACCTCTTGTTTCCCTAAGGATTTTTTTCCAACCTTTTAGTGGATTTTTGGGGATTTTTGATATCTCAAATGGGTCAGCTGTGACGATGCCTTAAACTTACACTAAAAGGTGATTAATAACTTTCTGTGTGACATTATATTAAGTGGCATTATACTTCGATGACACATTATTCACGTTCAGTGACATCACACTAAGTAAAATCATAGTGTAATGTTTTTTTTTCAGGCATATGCGGCCTATTTTACACTACACATCACACACAAGCACACTCATGCACACACAAACACACACATACACACACACACATCACAATGGCTTTTTGTAGGTCTTAACACACTCAAATAACACACAGGTTGTGCGGTGGACCCGGGATGGTGATGGCACAGGGTGCTTGGGCCCATCATCGTTGCTTCCCATTATATTTATTCAATTATTATTATTAGGATTTTGTTGTATTATTTGCATGAAATGTAGATATAATAAAAATATACAAATAAAATGAAGCATAATTTTATTAGTGTTTTGGTATTAGTATTGTTAATATTATTTTATTGTTTACTCTTTTTCAGCTATGTTACAGCCTCCAAAATGCTAATCCTGTGCAAGGGTCTGCAGAGAGTGACAGCCAAGCACCAGACCAGAGTAATCACAGGTGAAGTGACAGAGTTAGTGGCCACTGTCTGTGCATCCATGGAGAGAAAGGTCCACAGAATAGAATACAACATTGTTCTTTCAGAAGCCTGACCCAAGATTCAAAAAGCTGGCCTTTAATGAGCCAGGGATGGAGCCAGAGATTTTCTTTTGCTGCTGCTAAGGGGTCACTTAGCTTTCCATCCAGGAAGGTCTGAAATTTAGGATTTCTCATTAACTGCTGGCACAAAGGTTTAATTTGCAGCACCCCTGACACATACACACACACATTTACACACACAGAGTGTGCAGTACCTGCTCTGTGACAGTTACATTAAAACTGCCAACTCTTACACACTACTGTATGTGTAAGACTCATACACAATCTGCTTTCATACATTCTTTCTGAACTTTTGTAAAATGTTGTGTTAAATACCAGGTAAAATATAAAGCTCATAAGAAACAGTCCCATTGTATGTGAATGAGCATCACATAGAGACAGTGATGACAAGTCATAATTTCAGTTTTTTCATTCATTAAAAATGTAATTTTCTAAACAAACAGTAACATTTAGGGGTACTAGGGGGTGCTATGACTAACACCCATAGTTACTGTGACTCTCAAAGAGATGATTTTACCTCAGACTTTCCACTTTACACTGAGGATTCTCCAGTACAGCAGAGAGAGTCTTTACTCCTGAGTCTTCTAGTGTACTGTTGGTCAGATTCAGTGTTTTCACAGTCAGATGCAGTTCTCTCAGATTGGAGGTTTCTGAGTTGAGTGCTAAGCCCAGAGCTGACCAACTTTTCACTCCAACTCTATCACACCTGATCCTGAAGGAAATAAAATAATACATAATTAAATAAAGTTAGAGCAAATAATCAAACAAGTCATCAAATCTTTCACTGTAGCTTCTTATTTTACAAATACTAAAAGTACAAACACCAGTTAGACAATAGGCTCAAAGGGACAAAACTTTCTGTTTATATTCTGGCGCTAAACTGCTCCTAACTTTCCTTCTACTTAACATTTTGATTTAATTTAAGACGCAGATTCAACTTCAGGCAAATACAGAAGTTTAGGTGAATTCTTTGTAGTCAGTTTTGCGGATAGACAGAACTTTTTTTCTGAGACTGGTTTTGAGTCCTCCAATGTATGAAACATAAAGTTATCATTTAAAGAAAGTTAAAGAAGAGTTCTGAATGATGTACAGACAAAACCTTTCTTTTATTTATATAGAGTATCAAACAAAAGAATATTTATGACACAATAAGAATGTTAGCACTAGAATGTTAACTTAATTTTAATTATCTATTTAATTAACAATCACAGGTATGAGATGGGATACAGTCCTGGCAATGAATGCAATAGTTTATTAATGTGCTAACTTTAATAGTATTAACTTATATATTAACTTATAATAGTCTAAATAACTAAAAATCAGTTTCTTCTGATTATTTATATTCTATACAGTGGAACATCAGATTGCCAGTAATGCAGTTTGCGAGTGTTCCGCAAGACGAGCAAAGATTTTTTTATGAATTTTGACCTGAAAAACGAGCAACTCTTGGTTTCCGAATACCGAGTAACATGTATCATGCATGTGCTTCTTGTTTTGATGCCGAGCTTTTTCTGTCTCTTGCGCTGCAGAATTGTGGGTAATCGTCTCCCCTGCTGGGTCTTAGTGCTCGTCTCTCACTGGTATAATCAACATCCGTCTGTGCGTGTACTGTTTACTATAACACTGTGACCACATGTCCGTGTAAAACATCTTTAATTTTGTGTTTGTATGCGTGCGTTTACAGCACGCGCGTACTGTTTATTATAACACACGTATGCGTGTGTGTAAAGCAAAAGCAAGTCACATTAGAGAGGTTAAAGATCCATTTTCTCTCTGTGTGTCAACCTGCTGTTTTGTGTGTGTGCATGTGTCATTGGATACCACGTGAGCGTTATTAGCAATGTTCCTTGCTAATTTTTCTGATAAAACAGTCTTTTTGTTAATGTGTGTGTGTATAACTCAAATAAGAGAGGAGGAAGTTTTACTGTGTAAGATGAGAAGGGGGAGGCGGACGGTCTAAATCCTTCTCTCCTTTTACTTCAGCTTCACACACAAAGACACACACACACACACACACACACACACAAAAACACACACAACGCCTGCAACACTTATCTGGAAACACTTATCTGTTGGGATTTATTTTTACTTTTTGTAAGGTACTTTTTTTTTTAAAGTTCAAGTTTTTTGGGCTGTGGAACGAATAATTTGATGTGTTTTGAAATACAAGCCAACTTCCAGAATGAATTATGTTCATAATCCAAGGTTCCACTGTATATTTATGAATCATAAATATTATATATTTAAAAAGATTTTTATTTAATGTCAGAATAATTAAAAGTATTAATATTAACTTTAAATTAAATTATTGTAAGTTAATATTAATAAGTTAATATTATATTATTATACATATGATTATATTATATATTGTATATGTATAATTAAATACAATATAATTATATTTAAAATTAAATTATTAAAATTATTAATAGTAATGATTGTTTCTTCTTGTATTTAAAATATTTAGATTGATGTGGGTGGGGCCACTGAGGAAGTCAATATGGCCCCTACATTTTCTTACACAGTGTTCTTAAACAGTCCCGGGTTTAATAAAGGAAAAAAAACCTCCTGATTATGTATTGTTACGCCCCGGTCTAGGTCGGGCCGTAACAGGAATGAAAAAGAAAAGAAAAGAAAGGAAAAAGGGGGTGAGACCAAAAGTGCGTTTGCTTAGTGTTTATTTACAAACAGTGAACAAGCAAATCCCCAAAAGGTGGCCGTGAGGTGGATGCAAGATTGATAAAGTACAATAGTTATGGTGGAAATGTGGGTGGGGATGAGGGGGAATGGGGGCGGAGGCAAGTCCTGTTGGAGTCCCTGCTTGTGCTCTGCACTAAATATACGCTGTACATTATGTGACTGTAAGTATACCTAAATGTTTTCTCTGACATATACATTTTTAAAACTTATTTACATATTTTTTTATTCTGCTTTGCGACAATGACCTTTGTTAAAAGCTCCATATAAATATAATTTATTTAACTAACTTTAATCAAAGGTTCAGTTCATGTTAACAAGTTGCAATTGTCTGACTCCAATCAAACTTAAAACATCAACTAGTCTTTCATCAAAATAGTCCATTTCATGCTGGTTTACGATACAAATCACAAGGCTTAAAGCAAATTATGCATGTCTCCCTCATTACAAATTTTCCGTTTGCGTCCATGTTGGCTGCCATTTTGTTATTCCATCATCCTGCAGTACCTACATTAAAGTATTATCACATCTCCTCCTATGCACTTTGTCCAAATTTACCAAATTTCATAGGAGACATCTATAGACCAACATAAGCTATCACTTTGTGTATTGATTTGTCAAGCAGGAAGTAGTGCTTAACTTCATGCTCACCTGGCCCTGATGGTACACAAGAGATTTTGTACAATTCTGGCACTTGGTGACACTATGTCAAATTCCACATTACATGTAAGTGTGAGCTGGATGAGTGCCAACTGGTATTGCTATTGCAAGTGCTAAGCTAAGGAGTAGCTTAGCATTTTGATGTGAGCATGCACCAAATATTAAACATAAACTTTTAATTATTTCAAGATAGTGAGTCATAACTTCAGTGTTTTTTTGTCCTCAAATGAAATCAGCTGGCTCCCACATAAATACCCTTCTGTCTTATTCATTTGTTTATGAATTTGTTTATATATGTATTTTATTCTTTATTTATTTGCATTAACTCCACCCTGAATCACATTGAAGTCAAAATGTCCCACAGCACAAATTTGTGAAAAGGTTTTCAGTTTCTCCCTCTAACACTGTAACAGTAGAACAGTTATATTCAGGTTTACTTACATTGCTTTTCTGGATGCTGCAATCACAGGCATCAGCTTCAGAAGAACATCATCTGTTATCTTATCTGGACTGAAATATTTACTCAAGTCAAATTCCTCCAGCTCCTGTGCTGATGTCAGTAACACAAACACCAGAGCAGACAGATGTGATGGAGAGGGTTCACTTTGTTTTTCAGACTTCAGGTAGTGTTGGATTTCCTCTTCTAGAGAATTATCACCCAGTTCATTCAGACAGTGGAACAGATTGATGGATTTCTCTGTAGAACGCTCTCTACTGATCTTGATCTTAATGTACTGAACTGTTTCCTCTGTGCTCTGGGAGCTACTTCCTGTCTGTGTTACTAAGGCCTGTAAGAGTTTCTGATTGGACTCCAGTGAGAGACCCAGAAGAAAGCGAAGGAAAAGATCCAGATGTCCAGTCTGACTTTTTAAAGCTTCATCTACAGCACACTTGTGGAAATCTAAAACTGTAATTTCTTTCTTCTGCTGTTTTGAAGCTTGACTCCTTTTAAGAACATTTCTCTTTTCCATCCTGAACATCAGGTGCACATACAGAGCTGCGAGGTGTTCCTGAATGCTCAGATGAACAAAGCAGTACACTTTACACTGGTGAAGCCCAAACTCCTCTCTGAACATCTGTGTACACACACCTGAGTACACTGCTGCTTCTCTCACATCAATGCCACACTCTCTCAGGTCTTCCTCATAGAAGATCAGGTTCCCTTTCTCCAGCTGCTCAAAAGCCAGTTGTCCCAATTTAAGAAGCATTTCATCATCACTCTCCTGCTTCTTTGAGTACTTTTCTCTTATGATGTTCATCTGAATGATGAGGAAGTGTGTGTACATTTGAGTCAGAGTCTTGGGGATCTCTCCACTCTCTGCTTCACCCAACATTCTCTCTAGAACAGCGGCTGAAATCCAGCAGAAGACTGGGATGTGACACATGATGTAGAGGCTTCTTAATGACTTCAGGTGTGTGATGATGCTATTGGCCAGGCTCTGATCACTGATCCTCTTCCTGAAGTACTCCTCCTTCTGTGGGTCATTGAACCCTCGTACCTCTGTGACTCGATGGACACACTCAGAGGGGATTTGATCAGCTGTTGCTGGTCGGGAGGTGATCCAGATGAGAGCAGAGGGAAGCAGATTCCCTTTGATCAGGTTTATTAGCAGCACAGGCACTGATCCTGATTCAGTTACATCACACACTCTCACTGTGTTCTGGAAATCTAGAGGAAAACGACACTCATCCAATCCATCAAAAATGAACAGAACCTTTTCCCAATTGGACATTCCTGTTTCTTTTATTTCCTTAAAACAGACATGAATTAGCTCCGTCAGACTCAGTTTCTTGTCCTTCATCAAATTCAGCTCTCTGAAAGGAAGTGGAAATATGAGGTGGATGTCCTGATTTGCTTTTCTTTCAGCCCATTCCACAATGAACTTCTGCACAGAGACTGTTTTTCCAATGCCAGCGACTCCCTTTGTCAGCACAGTTCTGATGGGTTTGTCTTGTTCAGATAAGGGCTTAAAGATGTCATTGCATTGGATTGGGGTTTCCTCTGTTGTTGTTCTCCTGGACGCTGCTTCAATCTGTCTCACCTCATGTTCATTATTGATGTCTCCACTGTTTCCCTCTGTGATGTAGAGCTCTGTGTAGATCTCATTCAGGAGTGTTTGGGTTCCCAGGTTTATTATCACTTCATTCAAGAACTGAAACTTCTTCATCAGATTTAATTTGAACTTTTTCTGGAATACATTAACAGCAGCAGATTCTGGGCCGTGCCTATGAGATGGTGAAGTAGAATGTGGTGAGACATGGAGTCCAGTACGTAATCTTTAAGATCTCATTTTGCTGACCGGTTATCACTGATAGCTCTTTATAATGTTCTTACTATGTATTTGTTTTATTCTACTGTATGTTTTCTATAATCTAATCACTGTGTAGAAAGTCGTCCAGCACGCTATCCCCTTCCTCCTCCTCTCACTTTCACACTCACACACACACACACACACACACACACACACACACACACACACACACACACACACACACACACACACACACACACACACACACACACACAGCATGTGTGCACACAAACACACACTAACAGAAACACTGCTCTGGCAGGATTCTTTTCAAAGGTAAAGTGCAGATTAATTAGTTAAAGTTTTTACTTTATATTTTGTATTAATTATTTTTATATGAATATTTTTGGGTTGTCAAATGACTCATTGGAAATTCCATTCCTTCTTATGGGGGAAATTTGCTGTGACTTGATATACAAGCCTGCTTCTGGAACGAATTATGGTCGCAATCCAAGATTTAACTGTACTTTTATCAACACCATCTACATCATACTGAAATACATATAGGGCCTGTGATCTTAAAAAAAAAAAAAAAAAAAAAAAAACAGTGCAAAGATCACTTGCTGAACATTTGAGCATAACAATGAAAAATTTGTTCACCCATTAGTAACACTAAAAACACAAAGTTTTTCACTTTGCTTATAGAAACAAAAGGACATACATAATCCCTAAGCAATATATATCTTCTTCTTACATTACATGTTTATTATGATGTTTTATGATTTATTGGCGAATGCTTTGGGTGCATTAGTCTACCTGCATTAAATTGCAGGTGCTGTTATTATCAGAAAGATGTGGAATGCTGTTCTGACCCATTGTTTAGTGGCTGGTGATTGTCAGATAGTCCAGCAGTAAGATCACGTGCTGCAGACATTAGGGCCGTGATTCGCGAAAGTTTGTTCTTCTGTTTAAAAACACGAGAGGTTGTTTATTTCCCGGTTCTGTGGGTGAATTAGTCTACCTGTATTAACTTGTAGATGTCACTAGTTACAATTGAGCCAGGATTAGGAAAAGTTCTCCCTCTCTTCACATTTCATGAGTGGAATTTAAGAATCATCTACCATACTGTGGAATGACTTCTGATGTCCGCTACTGTTTTGCTCCCAGTTTTTAGTGTTATTTTAAAGTTTACTACTGTATGATGACCCTGGTGCTTTCGTGAATGACATGTAGACACTTGCAAAGGTTTCGACGTTTTCATCTCGCACATTGCTGAAAGCAGTCAGTGTGCTCCAGAGCTGCTTTAGTTGATTAGTTGCAGGTAAGAGTTATTTGTTCACGGTTTCTTGGTTTCTTTTTTGTGTAAGTATAAGGGTGAGTCAAGAATATGTGTGTGTGTGTGTATGTGTGTGTGTGTGTGTGTGTGTGTGTGTGTGTGTGTGTGTGTGTGTGTGTGTGTGTGTGTGTGTGTGTGTGTGTGTGTGTGTGTGTGTGTGTGTGTGAAGTAGTGGGTGGGCAGGTTTCTGCATTTATGTATTGTTGTACATAAGTCATGATTAAATAAAGGGATCCTGTAAATATTGGATAAATTTAGTTAAGGGTCTTAATCTTCAGTTTGTTCAGTGTTTCCCCATTCAGGGTGGCATACTCTGTAGTTAGAGTAAAGCATATCTCCTGGGATATGAAATATCCTGAAGTAACCCTAGAAGATTCTTTTGACTTGGTGGTCTAACCTGCGATGACAGAACACACGAGCAAAAGGGGACAATTAAGCCATAATTACTGTATAGACATAATTTATCTACATCACAAAACAGCATGTCCAATTGAATGCCATTTATTTTAAGGGTACCATAAGGCCATTTCTCAAGCAAAAACAATCTACGTACTGTAAGACAAAAAATATTTGGACATCTAATAGTGGCTTCATTAAAGATAACAGATATGATGTTTTAGTATTTAGTTTCCTGTTTATCCTGTTTATCTAGATGAATTTCCCTTTAACTGTGACTTCAGCAGTGACATTAACAGTGAGGAGACGTTACCTGTGTAGAGGTGAGGAGCCTCCAGCTTTAAAATTAATATGATGATCAATAGACGCATCACTTTTCATGGAGATACAGCTGGGTGCTGCTGATTCAGATCTCTCTCCCTGGAGTTTACTGCACGACATTATAGACAGTCCTTTAGTTATTTATATACACTCCTTACTGTTTTAAGTACCTTATTAATTTAATAAAGACTATTTTTCATACAGGTAATACATTTGAACAATTCAAGTGATGACTGTTAGCTTTTACCTTAATATTACAAACATAAGCTTAATTAGTTTTATTAATAAATGTGCCATACAGTATGGAAATTATAATATGCAACATTGTAATTCCTCTTCACCATAACCAAGAGGGAAAAACCTGTTTCAGAATGACAATGCCTCTGTGCTCAAAGTGAGCTTCATGAAATCTCACAGTCTAAGGTTGAAGTCAAAGAACTTGAGTGTCCTGCACTGAGTCCTGACCTCAAACCTACTGGACAACTTTGAGATGAACTAGAAAACTGACTGCACCCAGGCCTCCTCGCCCAATATCAGTGCCTGACCTCACTAATGCTCTTGTAGATAAATGAGCACAAATCCTCACAGTTAGTGGAAAACTCTGATAGAAGAGTGGAGATTAAGTGGCCCTAACTCAGGAATGTTCAAAAAGTACATATGAGTGTTATAATAAGATGTCACAAACTGTTGGCCATGAAGTGTATTTAAGTTTTGTGTTAAGGTCCGGACAGGTGTTGTGGATTCAAGTGCAGAGCACGTGTTGCTGAATGCACTGATTGTCTTGTGAAGATGAGGTGTGCGTTGGCCGGGTTGCAAAGCAGGGGTGCTGTGAGTGCTTCGTGGAGATGAGTCGCGGTGGTGAGCGGGCGCGGGTCAAAGCCGAGAAGACAAACAGAGTCTGTGATCCGAATTCATGGTCGAAATGTGAGGGCGGGGTTCGTTTATGGAAGTATATTAGTGCCAAAATTCCTTAAAGCAAAATAACAGGTTGAATTACATGAACTGAAAAAAATTTTTGTTGCAATAAAAATGTTTGAATTTTTCTGCATTGCAATTTGATCTGAATTGAAAAAAATCCTTAGAGCATTTACAATGTTTGAAATTTTTGCCACTACAACTTATTGTGGTTGCATATTTCAAATGAAAATGTAATTCAAGCATTTAAAGCATTTTAATTGCAGTTAAAATATATATATATATTTTCACGTGTGTTAAAAATACAATCTTCATTATTTTTCAATCTTACAAATTCAGGTCGACAAAATTCAGGTAATAAAATTCAGGTCTTTACATCCGGGATATCACAGGAAGAGCAGCGGAGTGCCGATTGCTGCTGTCCATGTCGCAGTGTATTTTAAAGTGTGCTTCCTGCTCCCTGTGCAGTCTACATCTCAGAAACTACTTACCAATCGGAATGCAGCAACTAACAGGCTGGGTTGCCAGTTGCACAATAAACGGTTAAAATTAATCCTCTGCCGTAAACGCTATATTCAAAGCATAGCCAGCGCGCTTTCATTCACACGTGAGAGTGATGGGTTTCCTGCCCATTAAAAGTAAATTAAAAGTAAATATTATTTCAGAACTTCAAGTAGCTGTACACAACTATTAATAATCCAGTTTTACAAAAGCAAAATGTGTTTGCTTTTTTAACACTATTGATCTTTTCAAACTGTTGCGGTAATGAGATTTTTTAGGACTTATTTTGGAAATTATGTTCAAAAAGGTGTTAAATGGTAAGTATTTTTTATTAATATTCACAAATAGTCCAGACTTTGTTGCTAAAGTTGATTTAGCATTTTTAAAATTCTCATGCTTGAAAATTTTAAAACCAATATTTAGTTAGAATCACCCACCTGGAGTCTTGGTAAGAAAATGAGTCTGGAGGTGTCGATTAGAGCTACTTTGACTGATAAAAATCACTCAGACTTTTTGAGTTTGCTCCACACAAGAAGAATATGCTCATGTGAACCATGTCTCGCCAACAATGGCTACCAGAGGATCTATGATCCAGAATTGTTGATTTACATAAAGCTAGAAAGGGTTACAAAAATTATTTTTGAAAACAGACTTTAGAAATTGACCAGTCTACAGTAAATGGAGAGACTGCAAATGGATACACATTGGGACTGTGGCTACTCTACCAAAAAGTGGTCAAAATGATCTGAAGAGCACAATAAAGACTCATCAAGGTAAAGAAAAAATCCTGAGTGACAGCCAAAGATTTGAAGGCAGCATTGGAACTGGCTAACATCTGTGTTCATGACTCTATAGTATGTAATGAGTACTTATTCCATTGAACAAGTAGGGTGTACATAGCAAGAGACCAGAAAGGAAGCCACTGCTTTAATAAAATGAACATTGCTGCATGCCTAAAGTTTGTGAAAGAACACACATTGACACCCACAGTGGAATTCACAAAATTTTTTGTGCACTAATGAAATTAAGATCCAACTATTCAAAATAAACGTGTAGCACTACATATGATCATGAAATCAAGTATGTTGGAGGAAACAATAATCATAATTTGGGCCTGCTTTGCTGCATCGGGGTCTCATCGGTTTGTAGTCATTGAGGGGAAAATGTATTCCCAAGTGTATAAAAAGTTATTTATATACAAGATAATGTATGAATGTCTGTACGTCAGCTGAAATGCTGTAGAAGTTGGGTGATGTAACAGGACAATGACCCAAAACACCGGAGCAAGTCCACAACAGACTGGCTTCAGAAAAACAAATTCTGCCTTAAGGAGTGGCCAAGTCAGAGCCCAGACCTCAACCCAATAGAAAGTCTATGGAATGACTTGAAGGGAGTCATACACATGAGACATACAAAGAATAGAGAGATAAAGTAGTTCTTTCAGGAAGAATAGGCTAAAATCCCTCCTGAACGATGTGCGACCTGAACCATAGCTACAGGAAGCACCTGGTTGAGGGGGGGGGCAAACAGTTATTAATTCCAAGTGCTCACCTACATTTTGAATTTTAAATGAGTGTGTTCATGAAAGATCAGTTCATTTTTGTGTTATTATTTTAGGCAGACTACAGGTATTGTCAATATATTGACTTACATGAAGATCACATTTTATTCCAAATTAATGCAGAAAACCATGAAATTCCAGAAGGTTTACAAACTTTTTCTTGCCACCCCTAGTGAAAAAAATACACTTTAGTGTATTACAAATATACTTAAATCTTGGATAGTACATTGCAAATATACTAATAAAAATTGTACCATCAGTTAATATATATAAAAGAATACTAACATCATGCTTTTACCAATTTTTGGAATTAAACTTACATACTTCAACATAATTGTATTATAGTACTCTTTCCAAAAATATACTATGGGAAAATATAATTTAAGGGAAAGGTTTGGTGTAATTTCCAAAGCACACTTTGTTTTTAAATTTATTTTTGGCATATTTTAAAAAATAATATATGCTTGAAATAATCATTGTAACAATGTACAGAGAAAATACATTAAATTACAAATTTTATACGGTAGTCTTAGTATATTTTCAGTTAAATTTATATCTACAATGGAACCTCACATTGTGAGTAACCCGTTTTGTGATCGTTCCACAAGACGAGCAAAAATGTTTAATAAAGTCTTGATGTATGAATATCCAGCATGATCCAGTATCATGTGGCGCGCTTTTTGTTTTTCGCCGAATGTCACGTGATCACAACTGAGCCAATGGTTCTTCTCTCACATGCTGCGGAATTGTGGGTAATTGTCTCCCATGCTCATCCTTAGTGGTGTCTCTCACTCTCAACATCTATGCGCACAAAGCAAGTTTTATTTTGTTTTTACGATCGTTCCAGAAGACAAGCAAAAATGTTTAATAAAGTCTTGATGTATGAATGTCCAGTATGATCCAGTATCATGTGGCGCGCTTCTTGTTTTGATGCCGAGTGTCACATAATCACAACTGAGCCAATGGTTTTTCTCTCTCTTGCACTGCGGAATTGTGGGTAATCATCTCTCCTGCTGGGTCTTAGTGCTCGTCAGCCTATTGTTATGTGTGTGCGCACATGTAATTTGATAACGTGCCCCTTCACACACACTCTCTCGCCTTTATGTACGCAGACGCTGTGTGTGTGAAGGGTCACAGTGTCAAATTACGCGCACACACTCACATACACACACAGTGCCTGCATGCATAAAGACGCGCGAGAGAGGGAGACTTTGTGAAGGGGTCCAGTGTCAAATTACGCGCACACACACACATAACAACAGGCTGATATAGAGAATGAGCAAATGCTCCGCTTTACACACACACACAGCTCCTTCCTGCGCGCATAAATGGAAACACTTAGCTGTCGTTATTTTTTTTTGTACTTTTTTTTAAGGTAAAGTGCAGGTTAATTTGTTTTATTTTTACTTTATATATTGTATTAATTATTTTTATGTATTTTTTGGGGGCTGTAGAATGAATAATTTGAGTTTCCATTATTTCTTATGGGGACATTTGCTTTGGTTTACGAATGTTTTGGAATACACCTCCGGAATGAATTATGGTCATAATCCAAGGTTCCACTGTATTTACATCGGCATGAGGTCAATTTCATGTTTTTCGTAGGTAGTTTGAAATGAAGTACATAGTTTAAGCTATAGAATGTATTGTCTAATGTGTTGCTGCTAAATCTTATGTTCTTCACTTCTAGTATGATGCTCCGTAGCTCTCGGCCTGTTTTCAGAGTCTCTGTGTAACAGCTAGAATCAACAGTTAGAATCATTAGGTTTAAACTAATACTGCACCTGTATATTCTAATACTAATGATTCTAGCTGTTGATTCTAGCCGTTACACAGAATCAACAGCTAGAATCAACAGCTAGAATCATTAGTATTAGAATATACTAGAATCATTAGGTTTAAACTAATACTGCACCTGTATATTCTAATACTAATGTCTGTCTTTGTTCAGACAACAGTTTATATATTTTTTTGTTTGGGAGACAACCTGACATTTTGTTAAACACAAATAAACTATAGTACTGTTTTTTTTTGTGCAAATTAAATCTGTTGAACTCATAAATAAAATCTGCCTCATAATTACTGATGTAATTTTTTCCAAAAACGTTATAGTGTAGAAAATGCATTTAGCATTTGTAAATTATCCTAGGACTGTGTGTACTGTATGATATGATAAAGTACTGTATTTATATTCATCACAATGTGTACTTTTTTAGTATTTAGAATTCTAACTGCATGCTACTGCTGCAATAAGAATATAGAGTATATTAATCATGTATTTGTAACACAGTTAAAATTTGCTATAATACATTAAATATATACTTTCATTTTATTACTGTCACATTAGTACACACACAGCCATATACTTTAAGTGTACTAAGTATACTTAAAGTTGTTCCACACAAAACTATACTTAATACACTTAAAATTGTTTTTTAAAAAAAACTTTTGTACAATTTAATTAAAGCTTACTGTAAATGCACTTAGTACAAAATCAGTGTTCCAAAATAGCAAACTTCAAGCATGCTAGTTGTTAGTCTGGAGCAAGTACACTTAAGTATGTTTTGGCATGCTAGGATTTAATATACTCAGCATACTTTTCTTTTTTCACTTGGGACTGTATATACAGTATACATATATACAGTACACCTCTCTAATTTCAGCAAACATTTTCGTATATCTTCTCAAATGCAACACTATAGAAATGAAACTTGGATATATTTTAGAGTAGTCAATGTGCAGCTTGTTAAACATTACAGATTTACTGCGCTCTGAAAAGAACTCAACATACAGCCAGTATTGTCAAAATAGCTGACAACAAAAGTGAGTACACCCTGAGATACAGTGATAAAGGCTGTATATCTTTAACTATGCAAAGTCACATGTCCTATTTGTCATAATCTCTGGTGAATTCCATGTCCAGGAGTATTAAGGCCTGCTACATAACAATGGTGCTCACACAAAATATTGACAATATTGCCACAGTTTGGACATGTTTACTTAGGGTGTCTTTGCCAGTTATTTAAACAATCAAGTCTGAATTATTCCTAGAGAACAGTAGATCTGTACTGCTATACAAGCTGCACACTGACTACTCTAAAGTATTCATTAGTATTGTCCTGTGAGAACAAATAATAAAATGGTTGATGAAATGTGAGGGGTGTATTCACTTTTGTGAGATACTGTACACTTTGGACAATATAAAATACTATATTAACATTCAAAATTTGTGTTTTTTTTTGTTGTTGTTGTTGTTTACTAGATAATTTGATATATGAAAACAAAGATTTGGAAAGAAAAAAATTTCTTCTGAATTGCCCTCGGACAGCATAATGGATTATGATCCGTCAAAATGAGGTTAAGTGGTTGTCTTATCTGCTATGACTTCACATACAGCACTCCAGAAAGTATTTGGACACTTAAGTCACACTTACAAACACATTTTTTTTGTTAGGGTTGTTTTTCTGTACTAGTAAAATTTCTAAAAATATACTTTAAATGAAATATAATGCAGTACAAGTGTTTAGACATCTAATTGTATCTGAATTTAAAATCACACTTGTGATGTTTTAATATTTAGTTTCCTGTTCTGTTTATCTAGATGAATTTCCATTTAACTGTGACTTCAGCAGTGACATTAACAGTGAGGAGACGTTACCTGTGTAGAGGTGAGGAGTCTCCAGCTTTAAACTTCTCAGGAAAATCCATAGACCGATCACTCTTCATGGAGATACAGCTGGGTGCTGCTGATTCTGATCTCTTTTCCTGGAATTTACTGCACAACATTATATGAACTTGTTAATTTAAAGAGACCTACATTTTACTTAGAATGAATGGAAACAATTTTATTTTGACTGTTATTTTGTCATTAATGGTGAGACACTTAACTATTTACATTTTGAAATTACTTCTTTCATATGTACTTACAGTACTTAATAACTTGGATATGAATATTTAATTGTAAAATACAATTACATATTATACAAATACAGTGGTACCTCAGCATGCAAACACCCGGCCTCACAAATTTTAGCCTCAAGAATTAATATTTTGCAAGAAATTTGCCTGAGCATACAAAATATTTTAGGCATACAAACAAACGAACCAGGCCAAACTCCGGCTAAGTTGTGTGTAGAGTATGTCTGAAAACTGTTCAAAACTCGTTTGCTTCAGTAGAAAGCCAAATGGAGCAAGTTTATGTATTTTTTGTGTGGGATTTGGAAGACATAGTTCCCAAGAATTTCAGCAAGGGCGGTATCAAGTAGAAAAAGGAGGCCACTTTCAGTTTTGTTTTTAAAGTAATCATAAATTAAGGTTTAAATGAGTTTTAATGTCTATTTTTTTCATATTTTACTTCATTACCATGTCTTTTCTAAATGTTGTGATTGTTTTTATATGCAAAAATATGATTATATACCAATTGAAAATTGGTAATATTGATAATATTTTGGGTGGCTGGTACAGATTATCTGCATTTACATTATTTCATATGGGAAAATGAAATATTGTATGTAATAATGTATATTATTATGTTTATGAAATTTCACCTTAAGAACTCGCCTATGGAACAGATTAAATTTGCATGACGAGGTATCTCTGTATGTTATGGGTTACCGTTTTTTAGAGGGTGGGGACACATTATCAGTGTCCACATCAGGGGTCTCCATCTTCAAACTAGAAGTTGAGATCCTGAAGAATATGATCTCAGTGGTCTACACTCCTGGAAAATACAAAAACAAATGTGTAGTTAAACTTCCCCAAAATAATTTTCAAGCCTTGCCCTAATGAATTCTGGGCCTCCTTTTGTTAAAAAAAAAAAACTGCAGTATGTTACAGAACTGAGTGATCAGCCTGGACACTAGGACTGACCTTTGAAATTCTCAGCACCAAACCTATCACTCGTTTATTTTCTTAAGTGAATTTTTCTTGATAAGGATAACTGGAAATCTGAAGCCATGGCCAGGAATGGAAAACATGGGTAAAAATAATTCCTTAAAAATATGTAGAAGGAAATGTAAAAAAAAAAAAACTTTTTTTCCCTTGCAGAATCTTCCAAAACTCAAGTGACTTATATATGTCAGAACTACAAACAAGAACTACAACTCGCAACAACAACACTCTGACTCACCTGAGTACCAGCACACCTGAAACTAATCCCAGGACACAGATAAAAGGAACTCTCACACTTCTGGTCCTCACAAAGTATACGCTCCCTGTGAACTTGTTCCAGTGTCGTTACCAAGTCTTTTGAATTTGGATTGCTATTTTGGTTTTCTATCTAGTTTCTGTTCCTACGTTTTTACGAGTTTAGCCTTTCCCTATTTATGGCCGTTTGTAAATCACCTGACCCTTGCCTGTTTTTTTGGACTTACGAGTTGAATTCTCCTTATCGGATTTGTTCGTGTTTTTGCAAACTCCGAGTTCACGAGTCATCTCATCTGCACCTGCGTCCCTCGTGTCAGGTACATAACAATATACTCCCAGATCATTCCGCAATTTCCTCATTATTCACAACATTCTTATTTACGAATAATTAAAATTGATAGATAAACACAGCTACACTCACATTTATATTTAGTAGTCAATATGTATTTATTTATAATCTTGGCTAATTTCTACCAAACTCTACCTAAAAACACAACAAATTAATTCCTGCTCTAGGATAGTCTGGCAGTTTATATGCTTTGAGAATATAACTATCATAGATGAGACTAAATTCTTACACACAATCATAACCCTGAAGGTGGGATTTGCTGGAGATACATAACAAACCTCAGTTACACTAGCAAACTAATCATCCATAAAATCAATTTAATTAAAAAATAATTAAATAAAAAAAGAAATATTGTCCTAAACTGCATAAATAATTTAATAAATAACGAATAATATTTTAATAACAAATAGCATTTGTAATAAATCAGGAATTCTTGTGACTAATCATAATGTAGAATTTTTGGCAAGATTTTTTTTTACCTCATATAAGCTTGTTAACCAATTCGCAATCATTCTTTTTTATTATATGTAATTTACATTTACAAAGAACTAAAACTAGTTCACCCCAAATTATACCAACTCTTGAACTCTGAAATCTTTCTGCTTGCCTCGCGTATGAACTTTGTCTTGAATTACGTTTCTGCTTATGTTTGCTGATCGCCTGACTTTGCCCTATACTGTTTTTTGATACCCATGATTAAGTTGTCCACTGAGAAAATGTCTTTCATAAAAATATGGCTTTTACCGGCACTTCTGCCCTCCCATTTTCCAAACATAACAACTGACCCAGGTATTCTCTCACTCATCTCATCAAAAAGAACTAGTTTTCCTCTATCTACTTTTTCTGCTCTTAAGAGTTTTTACTTAGTTTTTTTAATGGTTCTAAAAATGTTAGTCTGGAGCCCTGCTTAAGTCCATACAACAACTTAGATTTACACAATGTTCAATAACACATGGAAGTAGATACATTAGTCAGACATATATCACACAGTCTTTTAACAGCACACATACATGGCCTTTTTAGTCAACTGAATTAATTTGATATACAGTATATCATAGTAAAAGAAAAATGCACTTTAGTTACAAATATATTCAAAACGTCTATAGTTTATTTATTGCAAATATACTAACAAAAATATATTTATTTCTTTTTACCAATTTTTGGAATTAAACTTCACTCACTCACTCACTCATTCACTGTTTATATCACTTTATCACTGGGACCTGGAGCCTATCCCAGGAGGCTTAGGGCACGAGGCAGGGTACACCCTGGACAGGGTGCCAATCCATCGCAGGGCACACACACACACACACACACACACACACACACACACACACACACACACACACTACAGGCAATCTGGGAACACCAAATGTAATATATTATATATAAAATGCCACATGTAATATAAGCAATAACATTTTATTTTAATAATAAAATATTAAATTAAATATTAATAATTTAATGATTTATTTATTTAAGAAGATTTTCAATTTTTTTATTATATATAAAATGCCACATGTAATATAAGCAATAACATTTTATTTTAATAATAAAATATTAAATTAAATATTAATAATTTAATGATTTATTTATTTAAGAAGATTTTCAATTTTTTTAT
Organism: Clarias macrocephalus; assembly: GCA_011419295.1. Lineage (NCBI taxonomy): Eukaryota > Metazoa > Chordata > Actinopteri > Siluriformes > Clariidae > Clarias > Clarias macrocephalus. The sequence goes on from JAAGKR010001870.1 coordinate 42,322, forward strand.
TATATATAAAATGCCACATGTAATATAAGCAATAACATTTTATTTTAATAATAAAATATTAAATTAAATATTAATAATTTAATGATTTATTTATTTAAGAAGATTTTCAATTTTTTTATTATATATAAAATGCCACATGTAATATAAGCAATAACATTTTATTTTAATAATAAAATATTAAATTAAATATTAATAATTTAATGATTTATTTATTTAAGAAGATTTTCAATTTTTTTATTATATATAAAATGCCACATGTAATATAAGCAATAACATTTTATTTTAATAATAAAATATTAAATTAAATATTAATAATTTAATGATTTATTTATTTAAGAAGATTTTCAATTTTTTTATTATATATAAAATGCCACATGTAATATAAGCAATAACATTTTATTTTAATAATAAAATATTAAATTAAATATTAATAATTTAATGATTTATTTATTTAAGAAGATTTTCAATTTTTTTATTATATATAAAATGCCACATGTAATATAAGCAATAACATTTTATTTTAATAATAAAATATTAAATTAAATATTAATAATTTAATGATTTATTTATTTAAGAAGATTTTCAATTTTTTTATTATATATAAAATGCCACATGTAATATAAGCAATAACATTTTATTTTAATAATAAAATATTAAATTAAATATTAATAATTTAATGATTTATTTATTTAAGAAGATTTTCAATTTTTTTATTATATATAAAATGCCACATGTAATATAAGCAATAACATTTTATTTTAATAATAAAATATTAAATTAAATATTAATAATTTAATGATTTATTTATTTAAGAAGATTTTCAATTTTTTTATTATATATAAAATGCCACATGTAATATAAGCAATAACATTTTATTTTAATAATAAAATATTAAATTAAATATTAATAATTTAATGATTTATTTATTTAAGAAGATTTTCAATTCTGAAAACAACTTCTACAAGCTTTACATCATCTCGTCAATCATCTCGTCACTTTCTTATTCAACTTAACAAAATCAAAATGTTTTGTACATTTATGCAAATGTTTATCCACAACTGTGTGCAGTTTCCTAAATTAGAAGCAGCTTATGTCATGTTGTTCAAAATGATTGATACTGCTTCCCTGATGAATAGTCTCACCCCCAAAAAACATCAGAGCATCAGTTCATCATATGAATCATTACACGCAAAATGGTTGAACTAGTTGTGACAATCTGTTGAGCATATTTTCTAGACATTTCTGTTAGACTTTTTGTTCTGTAAATTTGTCCTGAATTCATAAAATGCTCTGTTTAATCTTTGCTTCACCAATGGAGAGGAATTTTTAAACCAATCAACCAATGATAAACCAGTTCTCTAAAACACCTGGTTGCTATGGATACGGTATGTGAGGACGTCACAACAGAAGATGGATATGACACTCCTAAAGACTATTTTAGTACTGCATTGTGATGTAAAAGAGAGAGTCTGTGACCTGTCAGACGGGAAAGTCAGGAAAGTAGAATAACAGCACTGTAATTTCCCATAATGCACTGCATGTACTGTACAGTTACGCCTGTTTGTTTTTTCTTTGTGCTGTGCAGTGACAAAAAAGTCTTGTCTTTTTTCTTTTCTGTCTCACAAAGACATAAACTATTAGCAAATAACATTACAATCATGTAAAAATGAATTCTGTCCAATCTTTTGAAATCAATCTTACCCCTTACCTACATATACCCCTATCTCACCTATGCGGTTTAACTCACGATGAGAAGCGGTGTTGGGCACTGAGGATAATTATATATATATATATATATATATATATATATAACTAAGATTTTGATCAAGTTATAGGCTTTTGCATGTTATTCATTTTGTTGTGCTGTTTGTAATAATTGTTTTGAGAATTGTACTTACAGTTTTGTAAATGTTGAGGATGATTCTGGAAATGTTCCATATTGTATAATAGATATGGATTACTGCACAAACTGATATATATATATTACACGAGTTTTATTTACAGTATATCTGCATTGTTGTTATATAAAGTCGTTAATAATAAAAAAAAATCACTCACCTTTATTCACATGCTGTGTTGATTGAAGTTAATATCTCAGTTTCCGCTATAAAGATCGTGCTTTAACTTTTCCAAAACGTCCACAAAATGGAGTTGAGGCTGAAACACTTTCACTTTAGGAAAAAGGATTCATTACAGGTGATGAGTCATTTGGGAGTCGATCCTTTGAATCGGTTCATATTTGTGTTTCTGACTTCATTAGCTTTAGAACAGTAGGCTTTAAAACGTAAAGCATTATTATTGGTGTTGGGGAAGTTACTCAAAAAAAGTAATATACTACAAATGACTAATTACTACTTTATAATTGTAATTTAAATACATTACTAATTATTACATGTAAAATGTAATCATATTACTAATTACGTTACTTTCAAGTTACTTTGAAAACATCAGTCACGTCGTGCGCCTGTGATGGGCTGCGCCTCAATATGTACAACATGTTGTCGCTTCTCGTAAATATAACCTTCTCGCTCACTCCGCAGGCTCCCTACGTAGGCGTCCTCCCCTTCTGCGCGAAAGGGCGAGGCCGCCAGGTCGGGCCAGCAGGCGATAATTAATGTTAACAGAGCTCGGGCTTTCTCCGCGCCTCTCCTTTCCGTTTTTTCTAAATAAAATCACCACTTTTTTAAGACTTCGCCTTGTGGCCGTGGTGCCGCCTGTGCAAAAGAGTAAACCCTTTACACCATTAAATGTAAAACTACAAAGTTCTCCGACGATTGATTAAAGCGCGTGCTCGTTAACTGATGCTGCCGCGCAAATGTGATTTTTAGATGCATTTTGATACATTTTTAAACATTACATTTGTAACGCTTTAACGTAATGTTATTCACATTCGTAACTGTAATCAAATTACATGCATTTAAAATATAACGCGTTACATTACAGCATTATTATACCCAACTCTGATTATAATTTACAAAAAAAAAAAAAAAAGCTTATTTAACAAAGTTTAAAATTCAGAGAAACCTTTTTTACTGTTAAATTTAATTTATTAAAATATATTATAGTTTTGACAAAAGTTTCCAGACAAAATGTCACCATTTCGGAAGTGTCAAATTACTGTCCTGCAGTTAAGGAGATTTGAAATTACTGGAATTAAAAGTAAAAAAAAAATCACAAATTATTAAAACCTGTAAGGACTGTGCCAAACCTTCCACTTTGTGGAAGAAAGAAAAATACAAATTGAGATCACTTAAATACTTGATGTTGCACAGTGAAACAAAATTATATTTAAAAAATAACAATAATAACTTTAACTATATTTAATATAGTGAAGAGCATTTTCATACACTTAGAAAATATTTTTGAAAATATTGCTAAAGTATGAATCCAAAAAGCAAGAGGAAGCAAGTTTGAAATGAATGAATCAATAAAATATAATAAATAAAGAAACTGTGCTTTCTGTGTGATTCAATTCAATTCAGTTTTATTTGTATAGCATTTTTAACAATAGACATTGTCGCAAAAGCAGCTTTACACAATTAAAAGAATTCAGTTTATGATTTAATGTGTGTTTATAGATAAGCCAAATTATGGCGGCTTTTTTGTTATTTCAAGCATATACATTAATTACAGTACCTAGTGAAATAAAATAACATTCCTCCAGGACATAGTGCTATATAAAACAACACAACTAACTGAGACACATATACACATATCTTAAATTATACCAAAAGAATCCCAAACTACATACAATGCACAAGTGAAAGTCTGTCAATGAGCACAGTTAAAACATTGAAAAGCCGACCAATACAAAGTTCAAATGTGAGTAAAAGTGCAAAACAAGATACTATATTGCAATATAGGTATAATAAATGTAATGTGTGTAAACATGCTTGATAGGCAAAATGCAAATCAATAAAATACAGTATTTAGTGATTATAGCAGTCAGATCAGGAATATACAAAAAAAGTGAAATAATGAATAACAGTGGAATTAAATGGTGTATGTTTAGTGTGTGTGTGCGTGTGTGTGTGGTGTGTGTGTGAGAGAGAAAAACTGTTCTTGCTATGGAATGAAGTAGGCTGATCCTAGCCTGACAGGTGGCTAACAAATCCCTTCAATAAATTCCCAGGAACCAAGTCTCTCAGTTTAGGATATTTACTGAAAGAATACACTGGAAACTTGTAAGGTTTAGGACATTCTTTTTTTCTTTTCTTTTTTTTTTTGCCGGGATCCTTTAAGCTTGTTCAATTTTAATAATTTTGATATATAGCAAAAATCTTTTGAAATACTGAAATTTACACTGATATTATCAAATTATGTGACAGAGTGTTTAGTGTGCTGCTAATACAAGAGCATTAATACATTGGGAAACCTGCAGCCCACACTGTAAAAAATGCAACTAGATAAATGTTGAATGAATTAATTCTGTATTGTTGGGCCGACTTCTTACAGTGGTATTTGTTGAGAAAACAGGTAACACTGTTCTTGAAAACATTGGAGACCCAAAATAAATTTATTTGAGCCACTAATTTACCTTCATTGAGATGCAATCACATGATTTACTGTATACGAGTGATATCTACCTCCTGATGTCTACCTCCTGACATGCTGACACATGAAGACATCAAGTCAAGTCAAGTCAAGTAGGCTTTTATTGTCATTCCAACCATATACAGTTAGTACACAGTGAAACGAAACAACGTTCCTCTAGAACCAAGGTGCTACATACATACAACAACATAAATTTAACAACACAATTTTAAAAAATTTTAAGTTAACCTAAAAAAAAAAAACTATCAAATTCTATACAAAAAATACACAATAGACAACAAAGTACACATGCAAATGTGCAAACAAAGAGCTACATGACAAACACAACAAAGTAACATGTAATAGTCCTTTTTTTATTTTTATTTTTTATTAGATAAAGTATGAGTTGAGGTAGTGGGAAGAGCAGCAGTAAACAATTGACATTGTAACAAAAAATATAGTGTGCAAATAGTGAGTGAAATAAATATTGTGCAAAAATAAGACACCCATCTGCTGTACTGATGCTATCAAGCTGCACAAAAGAGGTTAATTTTGCCATTTTGTGGATTCTTTATTCTATTGGAATATTTATTTATATTTTAAATAAAACATGTTTCAGTTAGCCTACAGGTATTTTAGACAGCTGGACAGCCTTTTCAGTGCTGCCCAAAATTTTTCTATGGGATTGAAATCACAAATTTAAATTTGTGATGGCCACTCCAATACCTTGACATTGTTGTCCTTAAGCCACTTTGTAACTAATTTGTCGGTATGCTTGGGGTCATTGTCCATTTGGAAGACTTATTTGCACCCAAGCTTTAACTTCCTGGTTGATGTTTTCAGATGTTGTTTCAATATATCAACATAATTTTCTTTTCTCATGAAGCTATCTATTTTGTGGAGTGCACCTGTCCCACAAAATTATACTACAACATCCATACTTAAAAGTTGGGATGGTGTTGTGAGGCTTCAAAGCTTCACCCTTTTTCCTCCAAATATACCGTTTATAATTACGGCTGAAAAGTTACATTTTTGTCTCGTCAGACCACAGGACATGTCTACAGAAATTAAGATTTTTGTCCCCATGTGCAGCTGCAAACTGTAGTGTGGCTTTTTTTTATGGTGATTTTAAAGTAATGGCTTTCTCTTCCCAGTCTATCCTTTCAGCTCATGGGACTCATTTACTGTGGATAATGAAACTGTCTTACCAGTTTCACCCAGCATCTTCACAAGGTCTTTTGCTGTTGTCCTGGGGTTGATTCGCACATTTAGCACCAAAACACATTTGGTATGATGGTTGTACATTTTCATGTTTTTTATACTTGCGTATTATTGTCTGATCGGATGAATGTGGGACCTTCAGGCATCTGGAAATTGCACCTAAGGATGATTCACACTTGTGGAGGTCTACAGTTCTTTTTCTGATGTCTTGGTTGATTTCTCTTGATTTTCCCATGATGTCAAAGAAAGAGGCTCTGTGTTTGAGGTGTGCCACCAATCAATAAACCTATCAGAAACTTCTTAAGGTCAGACTGAAATCATCTGGAGTTTTCTTTTTGTTTAAAGACACAATAAACTTGTACAGTATATACGTGCATGTATACTTCTGACTTTGATGAAAATTATTTTTAAAAATACATAAAAATTATGCCTCACTCGATTCTGACATTTAACAAATGCAAAAAATATGTTAATATTTAATAATATAAAAATTAAAAAGTTTGCTCTGATTTAATGTTTGACAATAAAGAAAAAAAGTTTTTGTGTTTTTTATGAATTGTATGTAAAAATCCCATACCCACCAATACTGTATCTTTCTAAAACGCGTCACTAAAATCTACTGAAACTCTGCGAATACTTCACACACCGACATGAGAAATATATCTATAGGAAGCTTAAAGTTTCTAATTTTAAATAAAGTAAGTTAAATAAAAAATAAATATCCTCAGTTTGTGTAATCTGTATGAATCCAAGGAGAGGCACAATCTTTCCGTCGCACCTAATTATCTGGTAATGACTTGAGACAGGACACGCCCACACACTAATCACAGGGAAAACAGTCACAGGGTAATCTACATACAAGGCCACGCCCCCAACACACGCGCGCACACAAACACACACACACACACACTCAGATTCAGTGAATTTCCTGGGTTTCACTGTGACACGCTGTACATGTTTCTGAGGATCTACAGAATGTTCTGGACAGTGGGAGGAGTTTAGCTTTTCCTCAGAACAACATTGAAACACTGACAGAAAACAGAGGAGGAAAATCCAGCAAGCTGTAACTGTGGGTAAGTTATTAAATCTCATATAATCCTTATTCTGATAATATAAAACTGATATTATTTTATTTTCCCTCGTTTTAGCAAGCTTATATGTAACATTTATTTTTTTCAATATCACTTACATAGTTTAGTGTAGCATGTAGATTTACATGATCATGCTATCATACTGCCTTATGTAGTTTAGCACAAACATGTAAGTCTAAGCTAATGTCTTATGTAGATTACAGATGTTTGTTAATATCAGCTGTGGGGTAAATGTTCTAATGTATTCCACCCTGTTCTGTATAGCTTTGGTTTATTGGTTAGCTTATGACATTGCTGTTTATAATGTTATTTAGCACAAACACTTTAGCTTCTGAGGGCTAAAATACTGAGTTATATAGCTTAGAGGCTTTGTGATATTCAGATGTAAAAAAAAAAAAGTTGTATGACATTACAAAAGCTAACAGTTGTGACCGTGAATATGATCCTGCCACCTGTTTGTTAGAAAACAAATGCAAACAAGCAGGCGAGATACAGACGACCATCACTGTTTCATGGAAAACACTGATGATGACTCTCTGTGATTCCTGCCCACATGGGGACCTGGACCACAACTGGGGTCTGAATTCGGGATGGATATCTTGTATTTTTAAAGTGGATGGACACACGATAAGTTTCTATCTGCACCTGTGACTGCATACAACCAGCACATGGACTGACCTCAGATATCAGGAATATTTTCACTGCTGGTCACAGGGCCTGTTTGCGTCGTAAAGCAGTTCATGGTAAGCAGCAAAAAACACCATGGAAATGGCAGGTATGTAATGTTCACTTGTGTCTTCAGTTGAACAAGAACTGCTTTTTAAGAGTGGCACAAGAGTGGGCTTTTACAAACATAACACCCTTTTTTCATTGTAATTTGCCATATATATTTACGCCATAAATGTGCCTTCTGTGTATGAGATCATCTGTGTCCCTCCTCACTCAATACTGGACATTTTCTTTGTAAGTGAGTTGGTTATGTTTAGGTTGTAAGCGCGAGTTATTGTCAGTTAACTATATATGTTTCTTTTGTTCTCAAATAAATCTTGTAGCACTTCCCTCACATACCTGACTGAAAGGCTCATTATGCGGCTCATTATGCAGCTCAATATGCGGGTCTTTGTCGTCTCTGGTGTGAATTACAGCATTATTCATGATTATTCACACCGCCTTGCATATAGCCTTTCTAAACAAAAAAGTAAATTAACATTATTTTCTGTGAATGAGTGAGCAGGATGATTGTCACATCATTTTAAAGCAAAAACTACAGGCTACAAGATCCAGTTCACAAAAGACTTGTACACAAATGTTATGAATGTGGTTTGTCACCTAATTTCAGTGACTTATTTTTTGTTGCTTTCAAAAACCACGCATAATTTTTTTTTTTGTACTAATGGCTTACATACAGTAGAACCTCGGATTGTGAGTAAGACGGTTAGCGAGCGTTTTACAAGATAAGCAAAATTGTTTAAGAAATTTTGGCTTGATAAATGAGCCAGACTTGATTTATGAGTATCAAATATTGTGGCATTTCATGTGGCACGAATGTACTTTGTTTTGACGCAGAGCGTCACGTGATCACACAGAGTCAATGTATCTTTTTTCTTTTTCTTGGTTCTTTTCCATGCTTGGCCTCAGTGCGCCTCCTCTTGCCTTCTCTCGCCTTCACACACACAGTGTATGAAAACACTTATCCCTCAGGATTTATTTTTTACTTTTTTCAAAGATAAAGTGCAGGTTAATTTGTTTTATTTTTATTTTATATTTTGTATAAATTATTTTTATATGTTTATTTTTTTGTGTTGAGGAAAGAATAATCTGCGTTTTCATTATTTATTATGGGGGGAATTTGCTTTGATATACAAGAGTTTTGATATACAAGCACACTTATTAGACTTTAGACATTTATATGTTCATAAATAAAAAAAATACACCAATGTCAGGACATGTCGGAGCTTCTTTAGGGCCCCAAAACACCTGCAGACTCCTGAGGGCTAAATTCTAACAGAACCTGTGAATGTCAATTAGTTAAACAATCTTTGAGACGGTTAGTCCTGCATATGAAGAGATACATAAGAAGCATTAAGCAATGCAGAATCATAACGAGAGATAAGTGACCGTAGGCAGCTGAAAATGCAAGAGCCAAACAAAAAGAGAAGTAGGAAGACAAAAAGAACAGGAATAATCATTGCAAAGACAGTCAAAGAGTATAAAAGTCCTCAGTTTGTGTTACAACGTTCATCATTGTTTAGTTCTCTAGAGATTTTATGCATTTGTTCAAGGGAAATAAAAATGTTACCATTAGTGTCATCATTAGGGGGTATGTACTGTATGTTTAACACTGGCTACCAACCATAGCATCTTATTTAGCAAGTAAAATATCCAAAGCCATTCTGTTTCATATAACAAAACGAAGAGCAGTCAATTCTTAATGCCGTAAATGATGAAGCTACAGTAATGAGATCTGTAGAGGATCCAGGACACACCGACCTGACCAATCAGGCAGATGATTATGGACAGTGCCACCACAGATCCGCCACCAGTTTTCAAGCATCTGGGTGTCTTTCTCATTAGGAGTCGTAAATGAACAGTTACAGTTCTTACATATTTAGGGAATATAAATTGTCTGGCAAACATATTCTGGTGAATTACTTATAACTACTCCGGTCTGCTCAAAAGGACTTCACGCTTCAAACTGATATCCACAAACGTTTATTTCCTTCATACAGGTTATGAAAGACTGATGGAACACCGTGAAAACTAAAATAAAACAAATTCAGTATTTCAAATTCACATTCATCACAATAATAAACTCAAATTGTACATTCCATATGTAACGATACATTACATAACAATAACAGCTTCACAGGTATTTACCGTGTGCGCCTGTTCGACCAGTAGTAGAATAATATTGCAGGTGAACGTTTATTCCTTTATCTTTGTTCTCTCGAATTTCTCTCGTATTTCTCTGACTCCTCTGTAACTTTCCTCTCCTGTACCGTTCTCTCACACTTCCGGGTCGCGCTATCACATGACTCGTACAGGTATAAATTTTATCTACAGCATTGTTAATTTTACAAGCAAACATTTAATTACAATACTAAGTTACCCATTACTTTAATATTTGTGCAATAACTAAATTAAATCAATAAAAGAAAATCTCACCCATTCACCTCCTTCCATTGTATCGTACAAACCTATTATAGCGCCAGCTACATTACTTACAAATTTGGTGCCATTTCTCTGAAAACATAAAGGAAAAATTATAAGTTTTAAAGTCACTACAGAAACAGTCGTGGAAGAGGAAGAGAGACAGTGTCTGGAAAGAACACCTGCAGGTTTCCTCCACACACAACAGTTTCCTCCTAAAGTCCAAAGACATGCAGTGTATTCCAGTTAATGTTTCCAAATTACATGTAGTGTGTGATTGGGTGGGCGGCACGGTGGCTTAGTGGTTAGCACTGTGGCCTTGCACCTTCAGGGTCCGGGTTCGATTCCCACCCTGGGTCTGTGTGTATGGAGTTTGCATGTTCTCTCTGTGCTTGGTGGGTTTCCTCCAGTTTCTTCCGTCAGTCCAAAAACATTAGGCTGATTGGCTATATTGCCCATAGTCTGTGAATGCGTGTGTGTGTGTGCCCTGCGATTGATTGGCATCATGTCCAGGGTGTACCTCGCCTCAGTCCCTAAGTCTCCCAATATAGGCTTCAGGCCCTCCATGACCATGTATACAGAATAAAACGGTTTATCTGATGAGGGAGAGTCAGTGAGTGAGTATGATTGGGTGTCTGCTTATGTGTTATGTATGTGTATGTGTGTGTGTGTGTACTCCAGGACTGCAGCAAACCTATCCAGGATAAGTGATATAGATAATGAATGATTATAACTGTTGCTGGTCGTGGCACCACAAATTATCTACATATTTACAAAATAATGTCAAAGAAATTGTTTATGGATGGAATATCACAACTTTATTTTTTATTCCAAAGAAGTAAGTCTAAAACTCCTAAAAATTAGATGTGTGTTGTTGGAAGAAGCAGTGGTGATCAGTGATTGGTTATTGGGAAGAGGTACATACTAAAGTCACAAACATGTACTATTGCTGGTATCATCACAGAGACAAGGAAAAGTACAGTGTGGTACATGTTTTTGTGGAGCCGTGTTATAGTCGGGTGAACCAAATCATAATCACATTTCAAACTCCACCTATCTATGCTGTCCTCTTGAGCAAGGCCCTTAATCCTCAACTTTTTATGATAGTACGATACAAGTGCAAAGTAATGTTCAGCTTCAGATTTTTTGCATTTAATTTTGAAATTCTCTACAACAATCTCCACAACTCCTTTTGGAGTTCATTACTCAATAAAAATAGTGTACTATACCTAACAGTAATTTAACGTAAGATAATTACGTTAGATTTTCACTTCTGAAAATGATCCTGTTGCAATCAACCCCCCCCCCCCCCCTTATTCTTTTCACAGAGCAATCAGCAGGTATATGGTACAAGATGGGGTAAAAAAAAAAAAAGACCCATAAAATTGCTCTGCCCTGTAACTCTCTTTACATCATTCAGGGTCAGCTATTTCTCTTTCAACCTAATAAAAACCTGATGCAGCCTCTCATTATATTGCTGCATGTTCTTGCTGTGCGCTAATGTTGTCTCTCTCCATCACAACACTCCAGCAGCAGAAAAGAACATTGAAAGTCCTTAGGTGCCAATGATACCCAAAAAGGCAGACAATAAAACACATACCCTGTAAACTTTATGAACAACTAAATCTGCAAGCATCCCAAGGCTCTGGTCTACTGACCACAAATTGATATAATCTTTGTATGCTTTGAGACAAACGAGACATGAACAGAGGCAACTTTATTTTCTAAGAACATTTTAAAAAGTCAACTGGTCTAAGCAGCTGCTTGTGTCTTCCTATTACTATTCCATAGAAAGAGTACCAAGAGCCTGCATTACAGACTCAAATACTAAAACTTCAGCAGCTGATAAGACACTGCTCCAGGCATATTCAGACATTCCTTGGCTTCATAGGAGAACATCATTATATTATATTGCCTCTAAAGAACCAGAACCCTATTGGACAAAATATACCCTGCAAACCATTTTTTTGCCCTGTTGCTTTCTGGTAGAATCTACAGTCGTGGCCAAAAGTTTTGAGAATGACACAAATATTAGTTTTTTACAAAGTTTTCTGCTAAACTGCTTTTAGATCTTTGTTTCAGTTTCTGTGATGTACTGAAATATAATTACGAGCACTTCATATGTTTCAAAGGCTTTTATCGACAATTACATGACATTTATGCAAAGAGTCAGTATTTGCAGTGTTGGCGCTTCTTTTTCAGGACCTCTGAAATTCGACTGGGCTGCTCTCAATCAACTTCTGGGCCAAATCCTGACTGATAGCAACTCATTCTTTTATAATCACTTCATGTAGTTTGTCAGAATTAGTGGGTTTTTGTTTATCCACCCGCCTCTTGAGGATTGACCACAAGTTCTCAATGGGATTAAGGTCTGGGGAGTTTCCAGGCCATGGACCCAAAATTTGAACATGATGGTCCCCGAGCCACTTAGTTATCACTTTTGCCTTATGGCATGGTGCTCCATGGTGCTGGAAAATGCATTGTTCTTCACCAAACTGTTGTTAGATTGTTGGAAGAAGTTGCTGTTGGAGGGTGTTTTGGTAACATTCTTTATGCATTGCTGTGTTTTTGGGAAAAATTGTGAGTGAGTCCACTCCCTTGGATGAGAAGCAACCACACACATGAATGGTCTCAGGATGCTTTACTGTTGGCATGACACAGGACTGATGGTAGCGCTCACCTTTTCTTCTCCGGACAAGACTTTTTCCAGATGCCCCAAACAATCGGAAAGAGGCTTCATCCAAGAATATGACTTTGCCACAGTCCTCAGCAGTCCATTCGCCATACTTTTTGCAGAAGATCAATCTGTCGCTGATGTGTTTTTTGGATAGAAGTGGCTTCTTTGCTGCCCTTCTTGACACCAGGCCATCTTCCAAAAGTCTTGGCCTCACTGTGCGTGCAGATGCGCTCACACCTGCGTGCTGCCATTTCTGAGCAGCTCTGCACTGGTGGCACTCCGATCCTGCAGCTGAATCCTCTTTAGGAGACGATCCTGGCGCTTGCTGGACTTTCTTGGACGCCCTGAAGCCTTCTTAACAAGAATTGAACCTCTTTCCTTGAAGTTCTTGATGATTCTATAAATTGTTGATTTAGGTGCAATCTTAGTAGCCACAAAATCCTTGCCTGTGAAGCCATTTTTATGCAACGCAATGATAGCTGCTCACGTTTTTTTGCAGGTCACCATGGTTAAGAACGAAAAAACAATGATTTCAAGCATCACCCTCCTTTTAACATGTGAAGTCTGCCATTCTAACCCAATCAGACTGACATAATGATCTCCAGCCTTGTGCTCGTCAACATTCCCACCTGAGGTTAACAAGACGATTACTGAAATGATCTCAGCAATGAAATGCAATGGAAAGATTTTTTTCGGGGTTTAAGTTAATTTTCATGGCAAAGAAGAACTATACAATACATCTGATCACTCTTCATAACATTCTGAAGTATATGTAAATTGCTATTATAAAAACTTAAGCAGCAACTTTTCCAATTTCCAATATTTATGTAATTCTCAAAACTTTTGGCCACGACTGTACACTACATTATTTATTTATATGACCTCTGTAGAGCACTGCACCCTTTCATACAAACATTCCCCCTAGCCTCAGCCCAAAAAACACAGTGTTGTTCATGGACCTCTACATAATCTTCTATAACTATGTGTTTACAATATTCATAATTTTTTTTTTATCTGCCCTTAACGAGATGTGCAATATGCATAGACTTCATTTTTTCATTCTGCTTTATCAGTGCTACCTTTAAACAAATGATTCTATGATGATTTTTTGATGTACCAAATATGCACAAATATGTCAGAGATATTTTGGCTTTTTGTGGATTATCTTGTGTTTGTTTGCTGTATAGTGTTAACCTCAACTGAATATGAGCGAGGATAGACTAAAGTCTGCTAATAAAATGATTAATTAAAGTAATGTAATTATAATGACAGACACCATTGTGTATAAAAAATTTATTGTAACATTGTTTTTATGTGGAATCATACAATACCATGGTTGAATAAAATATTATGTAAATAATCAACGAAATGGCAAAATTGTAATATACTGCAGATATTTTATTTAGGTCCTACGGATACCTAGACATACTGTATGTCATCATAAAGTACACATTAGCTCAGAATTCATCAATGCATTATTCATGCTCCAGGTCATACACTAACCAACGGCTATGCTTCTTAAGAACAGCATAGAACTCTGCTTTTGCATTTTTTCCTGCTGAATCGAGAAATTCGTACAATTTTCTCATTTTGTGCTGGTTTGTATTTTTTGCCTCGATCTCACTGTACATTTCGTCTGAGATGATTTCTTTGGTTTTTAGGATGTCTGCTATTTCCATTACTGATGAAACTCTCTGTATGAGCTTATCTCTATATTTATCTACAAATTCAGCACCTAAAAAACAGATTAGCATAAACTTATAACAATGTTTACTACTGGACCAGTATCAACAGTATTCATCAAGTTCATTATAAATATATTTATATTTTTTTTATCAAATTAATTCCAAATAAGAAAATGTTTTATAAATGCCTGTATTATGAATTAGGACATTGTTTCTGTTTGTAACAATAATTCACACAATATTTAAATGTTAAAAAGTTTGATAAAATATTTACAAGAGTTCCAGTGTATAATAAATAAGAATGTTGCAGACACAGAACTCATTTTTAAGTTGTTTTTTTTTTTTTTTTTGGATAATCCTAAATTCATATTTTCTTTCCTACTGAAATGCACATTTTGCTTTCCTGGAAAAGATCATAAAAACAAGTATTTTAAATAAATTGTGTTTCAGTCAGAAAGTCTTACCTTCAATAATTTCAGAGGCAACTGCTTCTCTATGATCAGCTGAGATAATAAGACACAAAACAAGAGTCAGTGCTATGATATTGTTACCTTAACTAATATTACAGTGAACTCACCACCCCAGTACTACATGTTTGCAAGCATCACAGGACTTATAAATCAGTGGGGTGGGTGAGTCTGAACTTTAAAGGTATGGAGTTATGGGTTTGCTATGATAGACTGAAAGATACACCAATGGTTTCTGTAAAATTAGAATACAAAAATTAACTCTTGGCTACCTGTAAGAAAAACATGACGAGGCTCCCACACTTCCTGGTCAGTTTCATCCAAAAGACCCAATGTGAGGTCTTCATCCTCTGGATTAAGGAACACCTCAAATGTGGGGTGATAGTTAGGGCCAAAGTTACAGCCAAATGTCTCAACCTATGAAACCAAATGAATACACAAATACAATTGCTTGTATCAAGAAATACATAAAGGACATATACAATTGCTTGTATCAAGAAATTTAATTTCTTTGCAAATAACACTGTGGTTTACCTTTGGCTGGGATACATAAGGCTTAGGCTTACAGACTGGTTTGTATTTTTTACCAGGGATCAGTTGACATAGGGAACTGCATGGAATATATGTGTTTCCCTGATGTTGTTGCTGCACCTTAATGGTCAAGTAAAGAATATTGGAAAAATTATAATAAAATTTTTAATCTTTACATGTATGAAAATCTGGAATGAAATATTAAAATGATGATTTAAATAAACCGATTAGAGTAGATTAGGAAAATACCTCTATAACTGACACATTTCCTGGCAACAAGTGAATGTCCAGTTTTCTCTTCCTTTGTGTTCCAATAATTTCTTTGTAGAAGAGAAGGACTTGGGCATTAATGGGTTCTTGAAATAAACATTTGCGTAGCAAGCCAAATATGGAGAGACCAGGGACTTCTAAGATCACATGTGTGTTTGTTATTTTCAGGGGCTGAAGGATCTCCACAGTATCATCACTAATATGTGCCACAGCAAGTTCTATCTGATTGTTATCTGGAATATACACAGTGGTGCGAGAGCTGAAAGGCATGATCCAAAATCTAGCATACAAATTTTTTTAGGGATCAGTTGCTTACCATGGTAACCCAAAATAATCTTACCCGTATGTATCTCACAGTGAGGGAGGTGCAGATAAAGAATTGAATCTTCAGAGCATGTGATGTTGTACATGGGTCCTGCAGGCTGGAACTGGCCCATGCCCTGCAACTGACTCTTATCCCAGGACACAAATGTATATAGCACTTTCCCACTCCCTTTCATCTCAAAGACAAGGTTGGTCAATTTACAGTAAAACTGGCCAGCATGAGAACACAAAAAACTGTAGAGAAAAATACATAAAACAGACTGATTAAAATAAAAATCTGTCTCAATTTGGAAATATTACCAAAAAATAATAAATCAAGGTATAGTCAAAAGAGTTGTAAGCATAAGCATGTGCCACCTGTATGCACCACTGCTGGCATCTGTAACTGCTGAGACCTGCTGAACAGATTAAACACAAAAACAAAACATTGCAGCATATATTATTAATAAGAGAACAGAAGCACAAAGAAAACAAATAAAATGTGTTTGTTGTAAGGAGTCAGTAAATCTAAAGATGTTGGGACCTATACGTAGTTTACATAAGACCTATATTACAGTACAGATGAGGCCAAAAATGTCCATTCTCCTATAAAGGCTAAAGATAGTCAAACTTTTTAAAATTTCAACGTCCAGAGTTTACATGGACTTTGCTAGTATTTGATGGACTTGCCCTTCAAAGTCCTTGAATTTGACACCATCAAGAAGCTTCCCATAAGACGTCTCATTCCTTTTGACAGAGCTGGTATACTTCAGTTACATCTGTGGGCCCTTTGCTCAGACATAATTTCAAGTCTGTCTACAAATGTCCTTGGGGTCAATATCCGGAAAGTTTTAACTATCTGCCTTGAGAAGTTGCTTTAGTCTTTTTCTGATAATGATGGTATATATTCTCTGAAGAATCTTTTTCCGTATTCCACAACATGATGCTGACCACTCCATGCTTCTCTCCAGTGAGAGTATAATTTGTTTGAAAAGTCTTACACATATTTCATACATTGTGCTAATTATTATAGCCAAAAGAAAATTTGAACCTGCTTTCAATAAGTTAGTGATCCCAAACCATATTGTTTCTAAAAATCCCCAAGTCTCCTAAAATTCTGAAATGGTAAATAAAAACCACGAGAGACCTTAGTCTATTAACTATCTTTAGCCTAAGTGCACGTAAACTTTTGGCCTCAACTAACAGTAACATGAACCTTAGGAATCAAACAATTAATATTATATAATGAATAATATTTAATATATTATTTAACAAGTAATATTATTTAATAATTAATGCTATTCTATATTACATTTAAATTTGGGATATTGTGTGTCCTCAGTGTCATCATGAACAATTCTTACGTGGCTGGTATGTGTGGGCTGAGTAGATGTTGAGCATTTGTTGTCTTCTTCACTCCCCATAAAAATTCATATGTAAAGAAATCAGAGCACATAAACATATTTAACCCTGAGTTTTACCGATATATGGATGGGTTTGCCATTGTCAGGAAGACCCTGTGAGTGCTTTATGAATGTGTCTGTCAGTCAGAGAAACATTTGCCAATAGTGTGCATTTCAGAGCATATACAGTATATGGGAAAAAAAGAGATCACTTCTGGGCTGTTATCAAGAGGATGGTCACAAACCATCAAGCAAAGCTATTATTAATATATATTAATAATATATATATACACATACATACAGAGAGAGAGAGAGATAGAGAGAGGGAGAGAGAGATAGAGGGAGAGAACACACATCTTGAACAAAGTCTTGACCCCATCTCTCCAGGCAGCCTAAAATCTATAGGTAGACCCCAAGTATAACCTACAGTATGTAACTTTTCACAAATTATGTCTCAAAGAACCAACCAAGTGATAAATGTGCCTCCTGCTGATTGAATTCTGGTCCTTTAATCTTGGTCTCTGTAGGGGTGATCACATCTATAACTTGAGTGAGAATCTCATTGGTGACCTGTTCACGGTCCAGAGCTGGGGGGGTGGTGACCAGGAGATGTGCCAATCTTTGTTTGGGTCCTTTTACCTTGAGGCTAAAAGAAAAGAAACTCCATATGAGTCACTACATACAAGTTATTATGTTGCAATTCAGGAATTCACTGAAGGATTTCAATCCATGTATTTGTTTGACGGCTGTGGACCAAACTCCTTTGAGATCATTCACAATCTCCTCCCGTGTAGTTCTAGGCTGATTCCTCATTTTTCTTATGATTATCCTTACCCCATGAGGTGAAATCTTGCATGGAGCTCCAGACCGAGGGTGATTGATAATTATTTTGTACTTTTTCCATTTGCAAATAATTGCTCCAACAATTGTCTCCTTCTCACCAAGCTTCTACTGTAGCTGATGGTCTTGTAGTCTATTCCAGCCTTGTGCAGATCTACAAGCTTATTCCTGAAGTCCTTTGACATATTTTTATTCTTGCCCATGGTGGTGAGGCCTGAGATCTACAATCTGAGATTTTATGGACACATGTCTTTTATATACAATTTGTTGTCAGGAACACATTCTTAAATTAATCTGTGCACCACATGAGCACATACCCAGTTTGTGGAAGCTAGAATTATTGTTGGTTGGTAGGGAATCAAATACTTATTTTACTCAATGAAATGCAAATCGATTTATAACATTTATATAATGTGTTTTATTTTATTTTATTATTATTATATATTTTTTTGGATTCTGTTTCTATCATTTAAAATAAACCTATGATAAAAATTATAGACCCTTCATTTTTTAGTAGTAGGCAAAATTACAAATCATAATTTGGAGTAATCTTCGACTCCACACTCTCCTTTCAGTCTCACATTAAATCTGTCACTAAATCTGCATTCTTCCATCTACGTCACATTGCCCAACTGCGACCCTTCATCAGTACCAAAGATGCTGAAACTGTCATCCATGCATTTGTCTCATCACGCATTGATTTCTGTAATGCCCTTTTCACTGGTTTACCTGCCAGCTCCATCTCTAGGTTAAAATATATTCAAAACTCTGTGGTTAGAATATTCACTCATACTAAACGCTCTGCTCATATAACCCCAATCTTGTTTGATCTCCACTGGCTTCCAGTTAATTACCGTATTAAAGTCAAAATTCTTCTCCTTGTTTTTAAATCTTTAAATGGCTTGGCTTATCTCCTCAATTTGCTTGTCCCCTACATCCCATCTTGCTCACTATGTTCTTCCGACTCTGGCCTTCTTGTTGTCCCTCAGTACCGCCTCTCTTCAATGGGGGCAGATCATTTAGTGTTATTGCACCTAAGCTCTGGAATTCTCTACCACACTCTCTCCGTTCTGATAATAACATCTCAGCATTTAAATCTCTACTCAAAACGTACTTGTTTTCTGAATGTTACAGCTTGATTCGTATGTCTGTCTCCTATTTTTTATTTATTTATTTATTTTTTTACTTCAATGTCTGTTTGTCCCCCTTTTTCTATTCAGTATAAAGTGTCCTTGAGCCCTGGAAAGGCGCTATATAAATAAAAAAATATTATTATTATTAATTATTTCTCCCACTGTATTGCACCTGCTATGGAGTGGAACATAGTAGGCCGCAAGTGAACTGTCATTTCTCAAAGTTGATGTGCTTGAAGCAGGAAATATTGGCAAGTCTAAGCATGCAAGGCTAATCAATTAGAAGCAAAGGTTAGCTGGTTTGGGACAATTTGTTCAACAATTTCTTGGTATTATAGAAAGGTATCAGAACACAGTGTAACACAGATTGTTGTGCACGGGGCTGCGTACCACAAACCCCTATCACCTGTTAAAAGTTCTGACAATTGGCATGTGAACATCAGAACTGTTGTTTTTGTGACACACGAGTTACCTACACAATATTAGACAGGTAATTTTACTGTTATGGCTGATCAGTATAAAACATCCGCAGTCTCTCTTTTTGCTTTAAATGATTTATGGAAAAAGGGAATACTGTTTGAAAAGATCAATCACATTTATCACATTACATTTAAACATCAATCATAATTATATGCTGACGGGTCTATGAATATAATCACAGTCTATAGGATTTTAAATTAAAAATTATGTTTAAAGTGCAGATTTCTAGGGTAAATTCAAGAATGTTTGCATCTGAATCTGGTGAATAGTGTAAAAACTGTGTTAAACTCTTTGTATTCATTCTGTTGCCTTCTTTTTATTGTTTACCTTGACAAACATCGCTACCTCCTGGAGAGGGTTCTGGCACCCTGTTCTAGAGGGATGTTTTTATTCTCCAGGGAGCAAACTTTTTTGCCATTCACTAGGTCCATCAGGTGCTCCTAAGCTTACCAGTGCATTTCTTCTGTACCATATACAGTGGAACCTTGGATTACGAGCATAATTCGTACAGGAAGTGGGCTCGTATTCCAAAACACTCGTAATCCAAATCATCATTTCCCATAAGAAATAATGAAAACTCAAATTATTCATTCCACAGCCCCAAAAAACTTTACCTTTAAAAAAAGTGTGCACAGATGCCGTGTGTGTCTGTGTGTGTGTGGAATTAGCCCCTTCCCTTGCCTCGTTTTACACAGTAACACTCCTCCTCCCTCTCCCCACCTCACTTTTTAAGATTCACAACAAACACACACACACACAACAGAAACACCGTTTTAACAGGAAAAAGAAATCTCTCTGAGACTGGCATAAGCACATATTAACGGACTCACTTTTTAAGTTTCACAACAAACGCATAATCACAGCGAAAACACAGTTTTAACGGAAAAAAGCGAGACTAGCATGAGCGCATACTAACAGAATCACTTAAGTTTCACAACACACCCACACACACAACGGAAACACAGTTTTAACAGGGAAAAAATAAATCTCTCTGACCTGGCGTGAGCGAATACTAAGGGAATCACTGCTGTAAAGTAAAACAAAAACAAAATAAATGAACCAGCACCTTACCTTTTGAAAAGAATCGCGACAGAGCAGAGTTTCTGTGTGTTTGTGAACCCGGGGAGGGGGTGAAAAGGCGAGAGAGCATCTGTGTGTGTGTGTGTGTGTGTGTGTGTGTGTGTGTGTGTGTGTGTGTGTGTGTGTGTGTGTGTGTGTGTTGGTGTCAAATTGCGCACACACACTTATAAGAGACAAGCAGAGTTCCTGTGTGTTTGCGAAGCCGTGGGGGGAGGGGGGAGAAGGTGAGAGAGTGACGCTCTGTGTCAAAATAAGAATCGCATCGTGATACATGATACTCGGCGCTCGCTACTAATGCAACTAATACTTTTCCGAATAAAAATTTATTAAAAATCTTTGCTCGGTTTGTGGAACCACGTTACACGGAATCCGAGGTTCCACTGTAAGTAATTTGGTAATGTTTGGCAATTGCCTAATTACTTTTGCTTGCTTAAAAATTTTATTAGTTTATTTTTGTATATATATATATATATATATATTATTAGTTTGCTTTTATATCTGACTGACTCCTCTATAGAACACAGACAATGAAACTGAAACACTGGCCAATTTAGTGTTGGAGGTTTCATGGCTAAATTTGACCAGCCCTGGTGGCCAGTCTTCATTAATTGCTTTTACTGGTGGAATGTGTAAAGTGTGAAGGTTTAATTAGCAGAGTAATAGCACAGTTTTACTTAAAATATTGCAATGCACACCACATCTGTGCATCTGTGACCAAAACGATAAGGTTTTGGGATGTATCAAGAGCCACGGTATCCATGATAATGTCAGCACACCACCAAGAAGGATGAACCACATCCAACAGGAGTAACTGTGGAAGCAACGGAAGCTGTCTGAAAGGAATGTCCGGGTGCTAACCCAGATTGTATCCAAAAAACATAAAACCACAGATGCCCAACTCACTGCAGAATTAATGTGCACCTCAACTCTCCTGTTTCCACCAAAACTGTTCGTCGAGAGCTCCACAAGGACTACCGAACCATTGTGGAGGAACATGTGCATCCAATGGTTCAAACATTGTATCCTGAAGGCTGTGCCGTGTATCAGGATGATAACGCACCAAAACACACAGCAAGACTGGTGACACAGTGGTTTGATGAACATGAAAGTGAAGTTGAACATCTCCCATGGCCTGCACATTCACCAGATTAAATATTATTGAGCCACTTTGGAGTGTTTTGGAGGAACAAGTCAGGAAACGTTTTCCTCCACCAGCACCAGCTCAAAATCCTTCTGGCCACTGTGCAAGACTTGTATCGGTCATTCCCAAGACAAATTGATGCTGTACTAATGAATTATTGTGGTCTAGAACTAGGCGTTTCAGTTTATTTTTCAACCCCTCTATATGACCAGCTTACAGAGAGAGAGAGAATCCAATTAAATATTTAAATTCATGTGAATACTTCTCCACTTTTCTACCTATACCAATCATGGTATTCCTGCATAGGCACAAAATAGCAGCCTTAAAGCAATGTTAAAAAAAAATTAAATAAAATAATAAAAAACTTGAGACAAAACTCATATTGATACTGCACTAAATTCAACCATGTGTTTTAGACACTCCTGAAATCATAGATCATTTGAACATGTTACTCAACCACACCTGTACTCTTCAGTATTATCAGTCTTGCTTATTGTGAATTGGTGTGAGATAGTTACACTCTATCACCCAAATAACTCGCATTATGCAGTTGGCCTGGTAGCAAAACAAACTAGAAAAACTTTAAACATCCTAAATAAAATAGTATTTTGTTTATTTCAATTGTTTATTAATCTGATAATATATATATTTTCTTGCAAGATGAAATAATTAATATATTCCCTTAATATACTGTAAGTAGGGCTACACATGTTCAATCACAGTTATCTGCTATGTACAGTGCCTTGGAAAAGTATTCATGCCCCTTGAACTTTTCCTCAATTTTTCACGTTACAACCACAACTGTAAATGTATTTTATTGGGGTTTTATGTGATAGACCAACAAAAAGTGACATACGTATAATGGTGAGGTGGAAGGAAAATGATAAACTGTTTACAATTTTTTTTTACAAATAAAAATCTAAAGAGTGTGGCATACATTTGTATTCAGCATCCTTTACTCTGAGATTTTTCTCTGCAGTTTTCGCCTTTCGTCTGCACGTAAACGCAGTTTTTGTCATTGAAAACAGAGCTTTTGGAAAAATACGTCCAAAGTGAAGATTTTCCACAACTCCGTTTTCAGTGGTATTGTGTGGACAGGAGAAATGGAGATTTGGCTTGTTGTAACATTACCTTGTGCCAATGATATAACTGTCTGTGTGCCAGTCCCCTTGCTTTGACGTCAACTTTGTTTATAAGCATATTTTGTGCAGTGGTGGATGTACGTACAGTAAACTAGTGACTGTGTTAACATTGCATACTGTTCTTTTTACATGTGTGTACATACACGCGCAGTTACTCACACATTATGTTAATAAACAGAGGTGCCTGAATGTACTACTAAGCCCACTGCTGCTACATACTGTACAAAACTCTGACGACACAAACCCTGCAGACCCCTTATCTAGGCTACTGATTGGCCCCCTGTTGATTAAGGAGGCTCCTAACAGCACTTAAGGCGTTTGTGTTTTCATGTGGACAAAGAAATTTTTTAAACATTTGTCGTGTGGACAGAATTATTTTTAAAAAAAGAAGAAGAAAATTTTCAGTTTTTAAAAATACCCGGCTACGTGTGGACATGGCCTGATACCCCTAACTAAAATCCAGTGGAAGCAATTGCCTGTAATTTTCATCTTAGTTATACCTCAACTATGAGAGAAAAAATAAGAAGAAAAAAAATCCAGAAAAGCAAATTATGTTGGAAAATAAGTATTTGGTCATTAACAAAATTTCCTCTCAATACTTTGTTATAGGCATTTTGTTGGCAATGACAGAAATCAAACATTTTCTGTAAGTCACAAGGTTTTCACACACTGCTGCTGGTATTTTGGCCCATTCCTTGATGTTTTGGGGCTGTTGCTGGGCAACACAGACTTTCAACTCCATCCAAAGATTTTCTATAAGGTTGAGATCTAGAGACTGGCTAGGCCACTCCAGGACATTGAAATGCTTCTTACAAAGCCACCCCTTCGTTGCCCGGGCGGTGTGTTTAGGATCATTCTCATGCTGAAAGACCCAGTCACGTTTCATCTTCAATGCCCTTGCTGATGGAAGGAGGTTTTCACTCAAAATCTCACGATACATGGCCCCATTCATTCTTTCCTTTACACTGATCAGTCATCCTGGTCCATTTGCAGAAAAACAGCCCCAAAGCATGATGTTTCCACCCCCATGCTTCACAGTAGGTATGGTGTTCTTTGGATGCAACTCAGCATTCTTTGTTCTCTAAACACAAAGTTCTATTTTTGTTAGAACTGTTTTTTTTTTTTTTTTTTTTGTTATTTATGTTCATCTGACCTTATGACATTCTCCCAATCCTCTTCTGGATCATCCAAATGATCTCTAGCAAACTTCAGACGGGCTTGGATATGTACTGGCTTAAGCAGGGGAACACATCTGGCACGGCAGGATTTGGGTCCCTGGTGGCGCAGTGAGTTACTGATGGTAGGCTTTGTTACTTTGGTCCCAGCTCTCTGCAGGTCAGTCACTAGGTCTCCCTGTGTGGTTCTGGGATTTTGCTCACAGTTCCATCAGTGATCTTGTACAGAAGTTGGCCTTAAGAATGCGTGTTTTTTCCCACAAACTGCCACAATTCGGCATGCACCATGCCGCGAAATCCCACAAGCAACATTCGGGAATTTAAATAAATGTGTTGTGCTTCACTGAATATCCGCCAGATGTCGCATGGAAGGACTTTACCTAAAAGCGAGACCAAGTACAATGAAGAATTGTGTATAATTAGTTATAGCCTAAAACAATATTGTTTCCAATGCTGATGCAAACATGAATTTTATTTTGTTTTACAATAGATCTTTCATGATGAATTTGTGTATATGTGCTTATTATTTTCATAATGATGAAATGAGATGCACAAAATCATGTTTTAAAATTCATAATAAGTTTCTTATATAGTTTTTGTAAAGTCTTAACAGGGACAAAACAGTGAAAGACATGGTTTCGGTTTAAATGGTATTGAAATTACAAACCCGATTCCAAAAAAGTTGGGACACTGTACAAATTGTGAATAAAAATAGAATGCAGTGAATTGGAAGTTTCACATTTCAATATTTTATTCAGAATACAATATAGATAACATATCAAATGTTAAAAGTGAGACATTTTGAAATGTCATGCCAAATATTGGCTCATTTTGAATTTCATCAGAGCTACACATTCCAAAAAGGTTGGGACAGGTAGCAATAAGAGGCCGGAAAAGTTGTACATATAAGAATCAGCTGGAGGACCAATTTGCAACTTATTACTGTAGGTCAATTGGCAACATGATTGGGTATAAAAAGAGCCTCTCAGAGTGGCAGTGTCTCTCAGAAGTCAAGATGGACAGAAGATCACTAATTCCCCCAATGCTGCTGCAAAAAATATTGAAAGACGTTTCTTAGAGAAAAATTGCAGTTGAAGTTATCATCATCTACAGTGCATATCATCATTCAGAGAATCTGGAACAATCTCTGTGCGTAAGGGTCAAGGTTGGAAGACCATACTGGATGCCCGTGATCTTTGGGCCCTTAGACGGCATTGCATCACATACAGTCCACAGTGCCATTCGTCATTGCCGGCTAAAACTCTATAGGTCAAAAAAGAAGCCATATCTAAACATGATCCAGAAGTGCAGGCGTTTTCTCTGGGCCAAGCCTCATTTAAAATGGACTGTGGCAAAGTGAAAAACTGTTCTGTGGTCAGACGAATAAAAATTTGAAGTTCTTTTTGGGAAACTGGGACGCCATGTCATCCGGACTAAAGAGGACAAGGACAACCCAAGTTGTTATCAGCGCTTAGTTCAGAAGCCTGCATCTCTGATGGTATGGGGTTGCATGAGTGCTTGTGGCATGGGCAGCTTACACATCTGGAAAGGCACCATCAATGTTGAAAGGTATATCAAAGTTCTAGAATAACATATTTTCCCATCCAGATGTTGCCTCTTTCAGGGAAGGCTTTGCATTTTCCAACATGACAATGCCAGACCACATACTGCATCAATTACAACATCATGGCTGCATAGGAGAAGGATTCAGTTACTGAAATGGCCAGCCTGCAGTCCTGATCTTTCACTCATAGAAAACATTTGGCGCATCATAAAGAGGAAGATGCGACAAAGAAGACTTAAGACAGTTGAACAACTAGAAGCCTGTATTAGACAAGAATGGGTCAACATTCCTATTGCTAAACTTGAGCAACTTGTCTCCTCAGTCCCCAGACGTTTGCAGACTGTTATAAAAAGAAGAGAGGATTCAGCACAGTGGAAAAGAGATGTGGTGATGCCATGAAATTTTAAATTAACTTATTTTTCCCTTAAAATTATACATTTTCTCAGTTTAAACATTTGATATTTCATCCATGTTGTATTCCGAATAAAATATTGAAAGTTGAAATTTCCACATCATTGCATTTTGTTTTTATTCACAATTTGTACAGTGTCCCAACTTTTTTGGAATCGGGTTTGTAATTCAATTTCCTTATAGTAGACTGATTATCTAGACTGATATATAATTTAATAGTGTTAACTACATTATGCGAATGGCAAGAACAAAATCATGTTTGCTTGAGGATTGGAAACAATATTGTTTTAGGCAAAACTTTATTAAAGATTATACACTTTTGTATTCTTTGTTGTACTTCTTCTTTTTGCGCATACACGCGGGCATCTTTAAATTTGAAAAGAAAATAATAGTGGACTGGTAGGCACGTTATTTTTCATATAACTTAAATGGCTGAATGAAGTTAAATATACACAATAAATTAATAATTGTGATTTCTTTACATTTGAGCACTCGTGTAAATGGCTTTTCATTTTATATACTCCCATATCTTATATGTGTGTCTAATACTGTTTTATTCATATTTTACAACATTACATGCACTTTGTAATTTACTTGCAGTTATACTTTAAAAATGTAACCTACATATCTATAGTATAAGCATAATCAACTACTTCAGCAGTGAATGAATGAGAAATTTGGTCTGGCTTTTAGATAAAGTCCTGGGTGCCCTGTTGGCAAATACTGTAGGGGGGTTTAGATGAATTAACAAAACAGAGCGGACGTCTCTGCCTAAATTTTTATTTCCCCAGCAAAACATAAAATATATTAAAAAAATAAAAATGATTAATGATAGGAATTAAATCAGTCTTAATAGTTGGATTTTATACTTTTCTTTTATTATGCTTTCTCTGGAGAATCAACAAACCTGGTAGATTTACCATGAAAAATTCATTGAAATGCAATTTTTATGCACAGAAAAAAATAAACTACACAGTAAAATATGTTATATTATATTATGACTTGAATAAATCGGCTCACATAGGAGCATGCTGGCGTGCTGGGAAAGCCAGCGTTTATCGAGTGAGTAGCCTATATATTTGTGTTTGTTATATTTCTGGGTGGGTATGTCTGCGTTTATCATACTTTTGATCAAAATGCGCCTGGGGATTGTCTGGAGATCAAATCTAGAGAAAACACACTACAAGTGTCCATAAAACAAAATTATTATTTAGGTCTATACGCGAAATATATTTCACTTAAATATTACAGATTCAAACAAGGAAAAAAGACGCACTGAGCTTCAGTTCATTGTGATGCAGACAAAAGGTCTAGGGAGGAAACATAGACATTTCTTTTTTTTTTTTGCATTGAGTTTAATCATATACCACTTTTAGTATTCATAGCAAAAGCAACCTAACAGTGTGATTAAAGTACCCGAAATTACACAGAATTTTGATCCAGCATAAACAACCCAACGATGTGTTTACAGAAACCCAGCATTTTTTAGTGTACTACTACTAGTGAAAGGAGAATGTTTTAGGATAACTTATCATACATTTTTGTATTCTTTGCTGTACTTTGTCTTTTTTTACACACACGCGGGTGCATTACAATAATAATAATAATAATAATAATAATAATAATAATAAATTCAGAACACTACTACTACTACTAATAATACTAAATGGAGAAGGCAGTCAAAGAGGAATCATCATTGAAGGAGAGAAGAAAATGAAAAATAAATAGATATCAGTATTTACAGTTTGATCTCGACACGTTTATGAGCTCTGTCGCTTGCTGTCAATGGGCGCCTAAGAGAGATAACACATTTTCAGCTTCAGTAGACACACAATACTTCAGATTGAAACAGACTGCCCTCTACAGGTAATGAACGGAATTTTCACAGCTTTTCGCACGCTGCCGCGGCACCTCGCATGATCAATTTCTCGAAACGTGCAGTTGGGAACTTTTCCCCCCTTTGTTGAATCAGAGACCAGGAGACGTTGGAATATCTTTTAAGCAGAAGTTACTCTTTATTGAGAAGTCGCCTTGTGTCGCTGTAGTCATCCAAGTCTATTCTTAACTCAGCTCTGGAGAGTTTATACTTTACAAGGGGGAGGGATACAAAGAGGTGGAGACTATCTAAACAAAGCATAGTGTAGTACAGGAATCAGCCTGGTACCGGAAAGTTCCCCAGCCCTGATCTCAAATACATAGGTGCTAATCTAATCAGCCTGACAGTATCGCCCAGACCTTCACATTATCATAGAGACAAAGGCACAGCCTGGCCTTGAGATTAGCATTCAGATTTACCTTGGGACTCTACCCACCGGTTAGGAAGTACATGAAGAGAAAAGGTTAATGTCTCAGACACCTGGGCTACCAGACTTGATGTCCTTAGAATGTCATAATCTTTACCTCAAAATGTAAAACCCAATGTACAGTTCAGTTTATAAACTATTTTGTTGGAACCTAGATTTAACATTTAATAAATCTGTAATCCTACAGTGCGTTCTTAATGGCCAGGGCCCGGTTTCCCCATAACACACACTCTTAGCGCGCTAAGAAGACTCTTAAGATACATCTTACGTAAGTTGTTTATTTTTCTAAGTGTGTTTCCCGAAATCACCAAACTGTCGCTAATATTTTCATATAACCCGTAGTGGTGTTGAAACAAACCACGTATACAATCACAGTTGATTGACAAACAGCTCTGGTTACTTATGTGCAATGCACTCTTCATTGCCATTGTTATGGAGCATGGCTGTTGTGACCGTAACTGTGCAAGACCTGTGAGGCTTCATGCACAATCCTCCTGCGGACTTGTGCAGACACCGAAAGCACAGCTTTCAGAGTTCAATTGCACGCTCGACGATGTTGTGAGTGCAAATGCGTGCAACATTAAAGGCTCTTTCAGCCTGAGTCTGTGGGTTGGATACTGGTGTAGAGGTACATTCTGAGAGGGTATCCACTGTCCCCGAGAAACATGCTCTGACCAAATTCACCTCTTTCTGCTTTCTCATTCATGGCAGAATTGGCCCAGACAAAACTGTCATGGGTGCTGCCAGACTACTTCGCCACCAGGTCACTGATAAGACCCCCGTCGTCCACCACTACCTGGATGTTTATTGCCGCATATCCCTTTCGCAACATGTATGCCTGATCAAGCACTGATGGAGTGGAGAGTGGGATTAGTGTTCCATCCACTAAGCCTAGGACTCTAGGAATGCCAGCAATCGCATGGCAGCCCTGGTGCACCTCCTGGACCTCCTGGCGGGTTGCTGGCAGTTGGATCCAATCCACGGCATGGTACAGAAGGGCATTGGTAACAGCGAGGATGCACCTCCACACCGAGGTTTTGCTGAGGCCGTAGACTTCTCCCAGAACCTCCATTATGCTCCCAGTAGCATAAAATCTTAGCGCTGCAAGCAGCTGGACATCGGAACGTAGGGCAAAAGTATGACTCATTCGCCTGGCAAGCGTAGGTCTGAGCAGGTCAAGAAGCTCCAGAATCTGTTGCCTTAAAAGGCAAAACTTTTTTTTAAATAGCCACCTCAGGCAAAATATGAAAAGGGCTAAAGTTTTGCCTAATAAAAAAATTTACATGAACCACACGGCCCTGCTGGCAGCCTCGTCGTCAGTTTAGCGCAACAACACACGGTATTGCTGCCATATCTGTTGCTTTCTGGACGCCACCATGATTAACCATTTATACGATCAGAGCCAAATTGTTTGCTACCTGTTCAATATTAAAAGGGATTGACAATTTTAATGCATTAGTCACATTATGAAATAAGCTAATTAAAAGTCATTCTTTTAGTTCTGATATCAAATAAAATAAAATTCTTAAATAGGCCTACAATATATTCCATTATTAATATGACTTGCTATGATAAAGTGCTTGCATACACCGATTCATAAAGACTGCTGCACAGTGGTGGCGACTAGCGTCTTGAGCTGAAACAACGCTAAGAGTGAGTCCAGACCAACCTTATGAATGTGTGACTTACCTAAGATATACTGTACTTAGAATACGAATGTTTCAGGAATCGAGCCATAACGTTAAGAGAGAGATTAAAGGCGTTTTCACACTGGGAACGATCTGTTCCGTTCTGTACCCAAGCACGATTTCTCCCCCTCCCCAATCCCCCCGCAGGTCTGCGATCACACTGTAACATCGGTTCTGATTCCGGGCACACTTGCGTATTTACACAACTGGAAACATTAGGTGGCAGGAGAGTTGTAGTTAGTTTGTTTTTCATTGGAAAAACTAAGAAAGAAGAAGAAACGCCCACTCGGGTCATGGACTGCAAGACACCTGTTAATGCTCCGTGTGGATGTTTTTATTTCTGTGACAAAAACAACAATCCCTACTGACACATCTATCGCGCGACTCAGAGGGTGAAATGAGCGCGTGCTGCACAGACACTACGCGAGGCACTGAGGAATTACTTTACAACTCTACTCTGTAAGGTGAGGAATCAGGTGCTGTCTACATTCTTTTCTGATGTCCAGTCAAATTGAAATAAAGTGCTCATTAAACATTCATTTCTTTAGTCATAGCACATGAGCATTATTTATTTTAAAAATGTACTTTTTCATCATAAAAATAAAGTGTTTATTTTTGTCTGTGAATTAATGACAGATGTAAACAATGAATAAATACATGCAAGAAATACTACAAATAAATATAAGGCCTGTTACAATAAAGTCCAACAAATGGCAGAGATACATATAATAAATGATAAATATCTAATCAGGCATTTTTCTGTACTCCTCAGGATCATCTGGGTTCGAGAGAGGGGTGGTGTGTGATGGCAGCATGTCCTTGTGCCCAGGAGAGACCAGGAATGGCTACTAAATACTCCAATTAAGAAGACAACATTCCTACAAGAGAAATGCTTGTGCTCTTTTTGTCCCTTACCTTGCTATGTGTAGATTTTCAAACTATTGAATTTAAAACCTCACCATGCATCAATGTTTAGTGTTTAACATGTTTTGTGTGCTGTGTGTTTATATTGTATTTTTGTAAATGTAAAAATAAATGTATACTGTAAAATCCAAGATGAGTGTGGGGGATTTGGAATAGAGACTAATTACTGGATAGAGTGAAAAATGTTTTATTAAACATTTTAAAATTAAAATATAATCAAAGGAAATTTTGTAACAAAAGTAGCTGTCAAATAGGACAAAAAATATAACATTAAAATGTAGCATATTTTATATTTACTTGTACTTGCATAGCAAGAGGGTGTGTGCTAATGAAATTAAGACAACAGTTGGTCCATCGTCTACATCAACATCCTATTCGATCTCTGTAGTCAGCGCTTCTCCATCCAAATCTGAGATTTACGTCAAGTTTTGTCTCTTTCTTCTGTTGTTAGCTGGTCTTGTGCTACTGTCACAGGTCTCAGTCTGTGTTTCCTCCAGTGCCTGTCTGCAAGAAAGTATAAAAGCAAGAAATTAGCTGAAAGTTGCAACCATAACAGCTTGTAATGTTTTTCCAACAGTTACATTTTGTCACAGCAATCACAGATCACCTGAAATTGTGTGTGGATCTTATGTGGCTCATCAACATCTAAGTTTTTATAAGTGTCTCTGAGATGTGTTGGAGAATATACATGAAGGTTATACATAAAATATGAGTAAAGAGTAAAGTAGTTGTAACTCTAATAGCTACATAAGCACAACATGTGAGTTCATCACATTCTACTGTTTTGAACAGTGAAATGATCTGAGGCCTTAAAGTGAGCAGACATGAGGAACATTCCAAGTTAACTTTGTTGTGAGCTAATGTGAATCATCCTGTATATCTTATTATATACATTTAAATGTCACCACGAGATCCACAGAAAATTACCTGGAGATGTGGTGATAACATGAGACTCTCTTTAACAGTGTTAATTACAGGAGTTAATAGTATTTAATATTAACTTACCGCTCACTCGCAGGCTCTCTGCTGGACCAGGCTCCACGCTGTCCGGTTCGGATGATGAAGGTAGATGTTATCGTGGGTCAGAGGGGTTCCGACTCGATCACACTGGATGCTTTTTATCCTATTGTTTATCTTTTCCTCACTTCAGTATTGCACCGTGCTCTGTGTGCTGCTCGAGCCGCAGTGTGTTTAACTCTGTACGGCATTGCTCAGTGCTGCTGTATGCGCGTGCGTCTAAATACTTCCGTGAATATCGGGGTTTTTATGTGTAGTGTCCGATTATCTTTGGATATTTTCGTCTGTCTAAATTTCTAGCGAATACTGTACTTCGGCATTACTTCACAGAGATTCTTCAGCAGCCACGTTTGTGTGCGTACGGAGTCGAACTGGAATTACGTCACTTCCTCTTTTGAGCACGAGCGCGTACTTATGTCCCGCCTTCCGTGCTCGGGAAGGCATGAATCGTTCCCGAGACCACCTCTGCATTCGGTCCAGGGATTCGTTCCCGAGCGCAGAACGATTGCATTTTCATAGACAAAAATCAATTAGTCCCGGGGCCAAGTGTACTCGAACACGGATCCGGGACCCCAGTGTGAAAACGCCCTAAGGTACAACTTAAGAACTACTTAACAATAAGAAGCTTTCAGGAAACTGATCTGTACAAAAAGTTCATTACTCACTTCAGTGTCTGTAGTTTGTAATGTTTATCATCCTTAAGAGCAGAGAGCAGCTTCTTTCCTGAGTCTCCTATATTATTCCCGTACAGATCCAGTTGTCTCAGGTGTGAGGGGTTTGATCTCAGAGCTGAAGTCAGAGCAGCACAGCCTTCGTCTGAGACACCACAATTATACAACCTGTACAGAGACACAATGACACACTCTTCATCACCAGATCATGCACAGGATAAGGAGTATAGAAGATGAAGGAATGAATAATATTCATGTCTTGTTTAAACTAGATTAATTGCTGATCATTTATTGTTAAATAGATATTCCTGAATTATAAATCTAATGGAGAGTAAAAAATGTCTACAAATTGGATCCATCAGGTTCTACAGGTTTAAAAGTGAAATTCACAGTAAATAAAAATTCTACAGAAAAACTGACATAAATAGAAAGATTTTAGAAAGAATCATCCAATAAGAGTGAAAGTGAATCTGATTCAGATTAACACAGTGTTGTTGGAGCGGTTGCCAGATCCGCGGTTGCCAGATCCCCGGTTTTCTGATATGTCCCTCTATGACTTACATGTTAATCACTTTTGTTCTTTTGATGTAACATAATGAACACTGTATTATAAAAACACAGATAAATTGTACATGAATGATGGATTGCATTTAATTAAGCTTGGCACATTGACTCGCTATATCTGAAGCACAGGTAGATTAGTCAGACTTGAAGTCTTTTACTCTTTCCGGGTCAAGTGTGGAGAGAGATGTATGAGATATGCATCAAAAATAGCAAAAAAGGGTGGAACAAAATAATCCTCAGGAAAACAAGAGGGTCCTGCGCACCTATATGCTTGGGCCCTAACAATAATAATAATGATGAGTAAATTGGGCTCAGTGGAATGAAGCCTAAAACTTAACTTGGACACTTGAACAATGTGCTTCCCTTCATCTATCTGTCTCCGCAACTCCATATGACTCACCTATTAAGGACTTTTGTTCTTTCGAGGTGTGGGATGTAAGACGTGACACAGGGCACCTGGACAAAAGCTGAAATATACAGTGGACTCTCGCCATATGAACGCCCTGGCTAGAGAATATTCGACTTAGGAAGCAAAATTTTGGCTGGATTTTGCTACGACATGCGGAGCAATTTCTTCCAGTAAATTTCTTTGTGAATTTCTGGTTGCCGGTCGAAACTTGTTTGCGTGGTGGGAATCAAAAAAGTGGAAATTCAGTGGAAATGAAAAAAGAAATAATTGGTAATATTGTGTTCTGTGTTGTGCACTGTGTTCTTATTGCCTGGAACTTGTCACAGTTTTAATGATACTGTGTGTGTGTGTGCCTCTCCTGGTTTGGGGTCAGCTGGTATCGTATCGAGGTGTAACGGATACAAAAGCAACAATTCTTCTTCTTTTAACTTGTATTTAAAGTAAGAATTTGGAGGCTCGTTTTATACCTTACATGACATCACACTACACGTCATTTAAACATTTCACTGCATATCATACAGTTTAGGGAGTTTTTAAGATCTGAATTCGATTGCAACCTTACCTTAGCAAGTACGACTGGGCTCTCACAGATCACCGGTTTGTGGATCAGTAGATCTCACACCCAGACAGTATAAGCACTTACTTTAAAAAAATAATAAATGTAGGAGTCTTTCAAGGAAGACGCGTCACCTGCCCACTGAACGAGCTACGTCTAAATATTAATTAGCTAGGGCACATCTATGCTTCCTAATAAGGGATCTGTGAAGATTTGGTCAAATTCGTATGAAATATTTAGGAGGAGTTACAGGTAGAAAAAAAGTGTGATGATGATGCTGGTGAGAGATGATGGAAAGTGAACCCTATGTGTCTCCTATGATTCTCAGGCTGATCAAACACGGGATGTGTTGGTGGTGGTTGACCAATTTTCTCGCTGGGTTGAAGCCTACCCAACTAAAACAGGCACCGCTTTGCACACTGCAAAATCACTCGTCAAGGACTTCTTCCCTCGCTGGGGAATTGCCGAATGCATTCATTCGGATCGTGGAACTCGTTTCACTGGACAGGTTGTGCTGGAAGTCATGAAGTTGTTGAATGTTCAGTGGAAGCTTCACTGCCCTTATAGGCCTCAGGCTTCTCGGCAGGTTGAACGTCAAAACCAGGCACTAAAGCTACGATTGTCCAAGCTCCATCAGAGTGGAGTGTCATGGGTAGATGCATTGCCAGCTGTTTTGTGCAGCATTCGGTCATCTCCTACAAGGGGGATTTGTCTCAGCCCATATGAGATCATAACTGGTCAACCCATGGCATTGCCAGTCTCACTTGATTTGAGACAGGCAGATGTTCATCTGACCTCTGATGCGCTGTTGAAGTATTGTGAAGAGCTCACTGATGCAGTCAGTGCTGCTCAACAGCGTGTTTTGGAGGCATGGACCTCACCTGAAAAGGGAAGTCATGCCATTGTACCAGGACAGTGGGTGATGATCAAAAATCACACTGCTGGTCCACTGAAGGAGAAATGGAAAGGACCTTTCCAAGTTCTTTTGGTAACCAATTCAGCAGTTTTATGTCAGGGACCTGGACTCATGCTTCACACTGTAAAGTGGTGTTACCTCCTAAACAGGGTCAGTTTGGGATCAAACACCCATGTAATTAAAATGTCAGGGTGTGTGATGTGATCAAAGTTTTTGATCTCTACAAGTTCCTCAAAATATCTCTGCTTGGCTGTGACATTTACCTTCTCCCAGTAAGGTCCCTTTTCTTTAGGTTTACTCTTCTCTGTATTAAACATACAGTAGAGATCATGCACTGTGATATCCTCTCATACACACACCTATTGATCCTGTTCTCACCTTTAGAGTGTATTTGAGTCGGTAAGTTTATTTATAGCTATTATTCTTTATTTATGACAAAATATGAAAGACAATATAAGACCTCAGTGAAAGAACTATTAAAATAAGGCTGCATGGTTTTAATACTGCTTGATCTGGCAGATCTGGCAACCCTGTTTATAGCAGCTAGATGGAGATGAATGTTCACTGACAAACTAAACATTATTTCAGCTTTAAGACCAATAGAATGTTTCTCATTTGCATTTCCCTGCTGCTTTTAAACCCTACAGCTCACACACAGTGTATTTAGTTTGTGTCCCAGGTGCAGTTTGTGTGATTAGTTACAGTGTTTTAGTCAATTTCACAGTAATTTCAGACACACTGCAGTCACATCAAGTCATGTTTTGCTCTGCAGCTTCTCACATACGTACATCTGACCCAAAGACTCTGTGACAAATCATCAGTGTGCAGTGAAAAGAAACAATCTTCCTCCTCAGGACATTGATGATGAACCTAAAACTTCTGCTTCAGTCTCACTATTAGAGAATGTGTCTTACTGAGGAGCAGGTCATGTGACTCTCAGAGAGATGATCTTACCCCAGTGTCTCCAGTTTACAGTCAGGATTCTCCAGTACAGCACAGAGACGCTTCACTCCCGAGTCTCCTAATCTATTATTAGACAGATCCAGTACTCTCAGGTGTGAGGGGTTTGATCTCAGAGCTGAAGTCAGAGCAGCACAGCCTTCACCTGAGACACCACAATTATACAACCTGTAAGGAGACACAATGACACACTCTTCATCACCAGATCTTTATCTTTGTTTAAGACTTACTTTAAAGCTGATGTGTTTGTAAAATTATGTTATTATTCAGAATGACATAACCTGTTTATTCTAATTAACAAAGTAATTAAAATGATCAGACTGAGTCTTATATTTTGTTTCTCTCAGCAGATGTGTGTGTATTTACAGTATATTGCTGCATGATTAAAAACAGTAAAAGTCTGAAACATGGTGAAAAACAAAACTCAGTGTTACACATTATTTTGTCTTCCTCTCAGAAGCAGGTGTTAACATGTAAGACTTTCTGATATGTCTGTCTATTACATGTTAGTGGCTTTTGTTCTTTTGATGTATAAGAGCTTAAAAATGCTTTCTTTGCTGCTATTAAACAGAGAACTTCAGACACATCGTGTGTGTGCGTGTGCGTGTGCGTGTGTGCGTGTGTGTGTGTGAGTGTGAGAGAGTGCCTCTCTCCTTGTTCGGTCTGTAAATCTATGGAGGTGTGGTGCATCAGGTAATAATTGTTCGGCTTTAAACTCGTATTAAATTCAACAATATGGATTTTGATTTTAAATCTTACAATTTGGGATCATCTGAATTTTTCAGCAGAGGAGATTAATCACTTCATTTGTTATATTTCTTCCTTTGTCAGGAAAGTTTGAACCAATGCTGAATTTTAAAGAAATTCAGTTAAGTGTTATGTGGAGTTTTAAAATCATTTTCTGTCAAAAGAAAGTTACACCTCTTCTCTTAAGCCTTATTAATTCTTTCCTGTCATATTTTTAAACAAGCTTTTTTTGGATTTCTCTCTGGAAGGAAAGGAATTAAAAAGTTTAGTGTTTCCTTGTCTTCAGCTGAACAAACTTTGTTCATGTCTTTAAAGTAAATTATCTTCATCTGATTCACCAGATTTTAATTTTCATTTAAGACTTACTTTAAAGATGATGTGTTTGTAAATTATGTTATTATTCTGATTAACAATGTAATTAAAAATGATCATACAGCATCTTATATTTTGTTTTTCTCAGCAGATGTGTGAAATATAACTCAATATAAATAAATCTTAAATGTATAAAGAATTAATATTTATGTGTCCCTGTGATGGATCGGCACCCAGTCAAGGTTGTGCCCCAAGTCTCCTGGGTTAGGCTCCAAGCCCCCCGTGACTGTGTGCACAGGATAAGGAGTATAGAAGATGAAGGAATGAATAATATTCATGTCTTGTGTAAACCAGATTACTTGCTAATCATTTATTGTTAAATAGATATTCCTGAATTATAAATCTAATAGAGAGTAAAAAATGTCGATAAATTGGATCCATTTCATCTACAGGTTTAAAAGTGAAATTCACATTAAATAAAAAATCTACAAAAAGATTTATTCTTCTGGGGGGGGGGGGGTGCAAACAAAATTTTAATTAAACTTTTAATACTCGCCTGTAAATAGCCATTTCTCAGGTGATTAATCATCATTACTACTAGTATAAAATAAAGCCATGACTCACATCCCATCCAGTCAGCAGCTCCGCTTGTCATAAGAAGTGCTGGAAAAGCCCAAATATTTAAAAACAATATTGATTCGCTAAGAACAAAAGTGGGAGGATTCGGGGCGCAAAGTGCTGCGCCCCAAGGATGATTTGAAAATACCCAATTAGAGCTCTGCCTCAGGTCACATGCTTTTCAAAGATTTACGTGCCTACATAGACACTCTTTTGTCCGGCGCCCAGCGTACATGAACACAAATGAACGTAATACAGTTTAGATTTTTTTAAATTGTAAATAAATTATATTAAGAAATACAGCTGGCATTTGGGACTAAATTACTTAATTTTATTATTTAAATAAATAATTATGTTAAATAATTACATGTTAAAGTAGCATTCTTCTCTGCCTTACTTTAAGGGGGGCGGCGCCCCTGTGACCATACCTAACTGCCATCTCTCCTTCTCTTCTGCTCTCTCCTCTTCTCTCTCTTTTCCTCTCTCTCTCCCTCGCTCTCTTTCCCTCTACCTGTCTCTCTGTCGAGCTATACATGTGGCTCCTGAGCTGCCAGTGCTCCAGACCTCCTCTGCCCCCTGGACCTGTCTAACTCGTCCTGGAGTCCTGCTTCTGGTTGGAGATCTCGTCACATGGATGCTCCGTGTGGTCTGCGTGGGATGCGTGTGGTGACTGGGGACAGTTCCACTTTTCCACGAAGACGGTCTTGTCCTCAGCTGATGCAGACAACTGTTCTCTGGGAACTTGTGACTTTAGTCGCTTGACAGTTGAGGACTGGACTCAATTTTAACTTGATCACTTCTCCTGTTATACTGAACTTCCAATCTCACACAGTATGATGCGGTCTTATAATTTTGATTAATACACGTTTACATCTCATACAAACTTACAGTGCTTTCCATAATTATTGGCACCCCTGGTTAAGATGTGTTAAAAGCCTTAAAATAAATTCAGTTTTTATTGCAGAAGCATATTGTCACACTGAAAATTGTAGAAAAATATAATGTGAATATAAAGTGAAAGATATAATGTGAATATGAAGTGCTTTTTAAGGGGAAATAAAAATCCCTGACTAACAAATAATTATTTTTCATAAAATAACCTGTTCCACAATTATTGGCACCCCTAACAATTCCTAGAAAATAAATGTAATTGAAGTATTTCAGTCATTTCTACAGTAGTTTACAAAGTTGATCAGAGTATTCAAGAACATTTAATTAGTAATTGATCACTTCCTGATTCCCTGGGGTATAAATATGACGTGACACAGAGGCCATTTCCCTTATCCACTGAGAGCCTATTTGTAGCCAATTACTTATGAGCAGGATGACAGACTGTGTGTTGTGATGTTGATGTGTGGTTGGTCCATGTCTTCTTCGCGCTGTTCAAGCTACATTTTTAGCTGTTACTGCCTGTGCTCCGATAGTGTTGACACAACATCTCACTGTACATTGTCCTCATGCTGTTCTCTCTTTGTTGTCCTCAGCTCGTGTGATCACAGTAACTGCTCAAAGATGGAGCAGCTGGATCAATGCTCTCACAGCTCCTAACATCACCCAGAAAAGGGCAAAGATCACCAACCCCTCCTCGTTAATGATGGCTGCAATGTCTGATCCCTTAGATGAGGGCGCGTGTGGTGATCATGATTGTGTGATGCTTTCACACTCACCACCTTCAAAGGTCTCTGAAATTCCTCTGGAAAACCCAGACATGGTTTTGTTCACTGATGGTTCAGCCCAGGTGCTGAACGGATGCAGACGGGCTGGATGGGCTGTGTGCTCATTACATGCTGTTATAGCTCAGGGTCATCTTCCTGATCATCTTTCTGCACAGGTTGCAGAGCTTGTCGCCCTGACTAATGCATATGTTCTGGCCACAGGATGTTCTGCCACAATCTACACCGACAGCCGTTATTGCCACGGCACAATACATGGCTATGCGAGTATTTGGCGTCGACGTGCCTTCCTAACAGGAACGTCCTTCTGGAACGCCAATCAAAAACGCTTCACATGTGTCTGACCTCTTGTCTGCCTGTGAGCTTCCAAAAAGTCTAGCAGTAGTCAAGGTCAAAGCACACTGTCTACAAAACATTGATGAAGGCAGAGGAAATGCCCTGGCTGATGCCACAGATTTTCTTCTACGTGGTGGAACTCAAAGTTCCGGGCACATGCATCTGATGTTGTAAAGCGCTGTGTTCTGTGTCAGGCTAAAAACAGTGCAGCTGGAGTACCAACTCCTGCAGCCTACACCCCAGCGCCAGCAGGTCCGTTCAAACACCTGCAGGTCGACTACATCACCCTTCCTCCGTGTCAAGGTAAGCGGGATGTGTTGGTGGTGGTTGACCAATTTTCTCGCTGGGTTGAAGCCTACCCAACTAAAACAGGCACCGCTTTGCACACTGCAAAATCACTCGTCAAGGCATTCATTCGGATCGTGGAACTCGTTTCACTGGACAGGTTGTGCTGGAAGTCATGAAGTTGTTGAATGTTCAGTGGAAGCTTCACTGCCCTTATAGGCCTCAGGCTTCTCGGCAGGTTGAACGTCAAAACCAGGCACTAAAGCTACGATTGTCCAAGCTCCATCAGAGTGGAGTGTCATGGGTAGATGCATTGCCAGCTGTTTTGTGCAGCATTCGGTCATCTCCTACAAGGGGGATTTGTCTCAGCCCATATGAGATCATAACTGGTCAACCCATGGCATTGCCAGTCTCACTTGATTTGAGACAGGCAGATGTTCATCTGACCTCTGATGCGCTGTTGAAGTATTGTGAAGAGCTCACTGATGCAGACAGTGCTGCTCAACAGCGTGTTTTGGAGGCATGGACCTCACCTGAAAAGGGAAGTCATGCCATTGTACCAGGACAGTGGGTGATGATCAAAAATCACACTGCTGGTCCACTGAAGGAGAAATGGAAAGGACCTTTCCAAGTTCTTTTGGTAACCAATTCAGCAGTTTTATGTCAGGGACCTGGACTCATGCTTCACACTGTAAAGTGGTGTTACCTCCTAAATAGGGTCAGTTTGGGTGGCTCTGGGAGAAGAGCTTTGAGAGGATCAGATGGCGTTTAGGCCGCGGGGGTTAAACTTGAAGTGAAGATTCCCTTTTCCCCAATATGCGGTTAGCGCTCCCTACTTCTCTCAGTGGACAGGACCCAAGTTAGGAAGGGAAAGATGGCCACCCTTTACAGTGGTCACATGTTGGATCCTGAAATGTTGTCTATCTAGTAAAAAAATAAAAAACTTAAAGTGAGAAAAAACACAGGATTCAGAGGATTTAAATAACCGAGAGAGAGAGAGAGAGAGAGAGAGAGAGAGAGAGAGGGAAAAAGAGCCATACCATTTCTGTGTTTACTACCTGATTCTGCTATCTCTTGTGTGTGTGTGTGTGTGTGTGTGTGTGTGTGTGTGTGTGTGTGTGTGTGTGTGTGTGTGTGTGTGTGTGTTTGTTTTTGCAGGAACAACCAAGTGAGGCATTCCTAAAGTTGGAGAAGCTGATAAGAGATAACCACGAGTGTGCTACAGGGTACATCGGGTTCCCGCTTTCTTCTAGCTGGCCACACAGCACGCCTCAGCGTCCTTCGACATCTATTCGTGCCGTGCTGAAACAAGATCCAGCTATCCTCGCTGTCATCACCACCACATCTCAAGAAGCTAATGTTGATTACATACATAGACTTTCTCAAAATTGTGATCATAAAATAGTTACAATCACTGGTTTCACATTATACAATCACACCTATGCTGCAACTGGAGCTCGGGGTTATTTTATTAAGAATTTCAGAAGATGACCTTCCCCTATAGTCTGGGGGAGACGTGTAAAGGCCATTACTTGTTCAGCATATGCCATAACTGTTAATTCATGTCCTGTATTACAGTGTCAAAA
The DNA here is from genome assembly GCA_011419295.1 of Clarias macrocephalus. Taxonomy (NCBI): domain Eukaryota; kingdom Metazoa; phylum Chordata; class Actinopteri; order Siluriformes; family Clariidae; genus Clarias; species Clarias macrocephalus. Next base: position 84,184 of record JAAGKR010001870.1, read on the forward strand.
AGTAAGAACATATCAGTTGTATCCTAAAATCAAGGTCAGAGTGTTCTTTAATAAGTATCAACAAAAATTGACATACATCAGTTATCTGTGGTATGCTAATAGTATTGATTTCAATGTAGGGAGCGTAGCTGTTGGTAATATTAATACGTGGTGGGAAATCCTCAAATTGTACAATGGGGAAATTGACATCTGGGACACTTTCACTCAGATTCGCCTTTCTGATGATATTACACTGTCTGGTAAATGTGTCAGGTGCTGATTTTGATAAGAGAAACACTTTTCATGCTTTGTTTACATTAACTCACACTGTACCCAGGCTTTGAAGTCTGCATTCCTCATCCAGTGAGTGTGTCTGCTGGTATTGCGTGGTCAGGACATGCCATTTCAGTCTGTGACACTTGTGCTTTACTGCATATTAATGTATCAGCATTTAACATAACTACTTGTCATAATGTAACTCAAGCAGTCGCTACTCAATGTTGCTCTCCAGGGGTGGAAGTCTGTAATCAGACTTATCTTCCCTCTTATAGTGTAACTGACGTCATTACCTTGACTACATTTTCATGGTGTGTTGAAAATCATGTGAGGGACCCTTCCTTTATGGGTGAAATCTCTGAGGCATTGTGCAATTTTATCATCGAACTCAACAAATTTAATCTAAAAGATGTCTCACACATTTCCCAAGTTCAAACTAAATTTACAGCTCATTCTATACTCGATTGTGTTTCTGAACCTGGTCCGTGGGTTAATTGGCTTTCAATTAATAAATTCTGTCGTGTTCCAGCTCCTTCTGGTACTTACTGGTTGTGTGGAAGTACTGCATATAATGAATTACCTGCGAGATTCAATGGCCGATGTTCCTTAATCTATCTTCTCCCGGCCATGAGACCTCGACACCCGAATCCTAAGGACCAAATTACAAGTAAATCTAATTCTACTCCGCCGCATGTTATTTTAATACAGCGGCTACCTACAGATCACTCAGAAATTAATTTAGATGTTCCTAGTTCTTGTGGACCAGTAAATTGCGTGGTCCACAAGAACTAGGCTGAATGCATTTGGTATAAGAACGGAAAAGTGCACACTGCCATAGAGAGGGGAGTTCAAAAGGTACCCCCAAATGCTAACCTTCATGACAATGGTACCCTAACACTCTTACCAACTAAGCAGGGATATGAATGCTTTGCCGACTCAATCAACCAATCTGAAATTCCTATTATTGTGACAGAAAAGCTGCTGTCGGACGTTGCTTTCTATTCTGAAGTTGATGCTATATTTACATTTAGTGGTAATGAACAGAAGTGCCCAGTGAGTTATCAACTTCACACACGCTCTTATAAGAAGAACAGTCCTTTTAAGGTTATATCATTCGCAGCTAATGACCCTCGTCTATGTGTTGAATATTTCACATGTAGTCAGACTTTCTGGAGTAGATCACTCAGTGCTCTTATTCCTAATTATGGTATTATGGTTAGTTTGGATCAGATCCGTATCTTATCTCATGAAGTTGAGAAATTGGCTAATGACACTGCCCAAGCTCTAGATGTGATGTCTACTACAATCACATCGCATGATGATTTAGCAAAATCGAGTTGCCTTAGATTACATCTTAGCACAACAGGGGGGTACCTGTGCAGTTGTAGGCCCTGAATGTTGTACGTGCATTCTTGATCCTACCTTAAACTTAACTTAGTATATTAAAGACTTAGAGGAGTTACGTGATCGTGTCATACATATTGATCAAGTTAACAGTGATGGTCTAGGGGCCTGGCTAGGTTGCTGGTGGATATATGGCCGTGAAACTCTATTAGTTTTCATGGTTTTCCTTTTCGTTCTTCTGTTAGCTTATGTGGCTATTCGTTGTTGTTGTTGTTGTTTGTGTGTTTCCAAAAGTATAAGACACACCCAAATAGCAGGAACTACAATAATGTTGACATCCAGGCCTAATGCGTACATTTGATTGGACCTTTTCCTTATTTTATGCTCGGTACGCTGATTAAAAGTGTAAGTCCTATTCCGTTATAGAATATGTAAACGGGTAATCGCCTGGCCAGTGATTACAGATTGTAAGACATGTTTCAAAAGGTTATGCTTGCTGTTATGAATGCTTTTAGGGCATTCACACTGGGGAATTGAGGGATTTATTTATAATTTTCCTTAATTTTTTATATGAATATGGTACAATCATTAAAAATGGATTTATGTCAGCGTGATCTTTATAAGTGTCCTTGTTTACTTAGTAAGTGCTCCTGTTTACGTAGTTCTCACATGATGTTTTTAACCTTGATTGTCTTTTTCTAACATTGTTTTTCTATTTCTAGGCCTTGGGTCGATGTTTACATCTTAGTATAAAATGGGTGTTTTGCCATTTATGTTTGGATTTCATTGCCCAGGCTGACTGATTGACGCTTGCAAGCAAAATAAACTTCTCCAGCTGAACCCTGGCTCTGAGTCTCCTGATTCCTTGGTCATCTTATGCTCTGGTCATTTCCAGAAGATTTTATTTTCATTTACAACACCACTCTTCAACATGGGAAAGACAATGGAACACACCATTCAAGTAAGGCAGATGTGTGTCGACCTTCACAAGTCAGGCAATGGGTACAAGAAAATAGCCGCCCGCCTGCACCTGCCCATGTCTACTGTGAGAAGTTACTGTAACAGTAGTAAACAAGCCTGGATGAGGACGCACGTTTATTTTGCCTCCACGCACAGTGAGGAGGATGGTAAGAGAAATAAAAAATTCTCCAAAGCTCGCTGTTAAAAGTCTCCAAAACAACCATCAGACACTATCTACATACCAACAAGCTCTTTGGGAGGAATGCAAGGAAAAAATCTTTTCCCAGTCACAATCATAAACGCAAACATTTGGAGTTTGCCAAGCGGTACTGGAGCTTCAACTGGGACTTTTCAAACATGTTCTTTGGTCAGATGAGACCAAGATAGAGCTTTTTGGCAACAAACATTCTAAGTGGGTATGGCGGATGAGTATGCAGAAAAGCACCTCATGTCCACTGTGAAGTATGGGGGAGGATCGGTGATGCTGTGCATCCGTTTCTCTTCCAGAGGCCCTGGGAACCTTGTTAGGGTGCATGGCATCATGAACGCTTTGAAATACCAGGACATTTTAAAGCAAAATCTGGTGGCCTGAAAGCGGAAGATGGGTTGTCACTGGGTATTTCAGCAAGATAATGACCCAAAACATGTGGCCAAATCTACACAGAAATGGTTCACCACACATAGAATCAAGCTCCTCCCATGGCCATCTCAGTCCCCAGACCTCAACCCCATTGAAAACCTGTGGAGTGAGCTGAAGAGGAGAGTGCAGAGGAGAGGAGTCAGGTCACTGGATGATTTAGAGACATTGTGCTAAGAGGAATGGTCGAAGATCCCTCTTTCTATGTTCTCTAATCTTGTGAAACATTATAGGAGAAGATTAGGTGCTGTTTTGTTGGCAAAAGGGGGTTGTACAAAGTATTAAACATCAGAGGTGCTAATAATTGTGGCACCCATGATTTGATGTAAAAGAATTATTTCTTGATGTGGGATTTTTTTTTCCACTGAATAAATGCACTTGAATTAAAGGTTGGAATTTCCTCTTTTTTTCCATTGTGGTCCTATGTTATTTAGAACAAAAACGGAATTGTTTAGAAGCTAAAGAACACATTTAACCAGGGGTGCCAATAATTATGGAGGGCACTATATATAATTTTTTGGATCGTGTAAAGATGCTTTGCGACAGTGTCAATTGTTAAAAGTGCTATACAAATAAAATTTAATTGAAATAAATAAAATTTAATTGTTTGAGCCGTTGCCAGATCCCCAGTTTTAAAGGAATCACTCTACCTCTGGAGTCTTATCTTTGTCTGTGAGTTGGGAGATTTTTTACATACATTATTTTAATCATATCTCTATAGAGCTTTTGTAGATAATTAATTAATTCTTAAGGAGGTTTGTAGATGAAGAGTCTATTCACAGAGAGAGGAAGTTCATTATCAGTTCAGATGAATATACATACAAACAGCTCTTGTCCACTAGAACTCGTTTGTCTACCTGGATGATGCAAATGCATTTCCTATCGTCTGTCTGTCTACGGGTCTCTCTATGACTGACAAATTTGTTATGACCACTGGAGAGCTCAGTACAGGACAGTAACGGCTGCTTACAGCCTTTTTTGGGCTCTGTATGAATTCTAACATTGTTGTCAGCGTTGTTATGGTTGGGAGGAAAATTGGAGCATGTTCAAACATTTTGGCTGCCCCCTCCTGACATTAATGCCTCATTAATTCCTTGGTATTGGCTCATAAGTGCCATTATCGAGACATTAATCATATCATGCCCAATTATAGAGTCCTTATCGGTTTTTATCATCTCCTTACAGGTGGGGCATTTAAAAATTAGCGTTTTTTTATGCGGCATGACGCAATTCTTCCCGCTGAGTGCCGCGCGCTTCTGGGAGTCCGCGCCTTGCAATTTACATCCAAGTGTTGTACTTCACAGACTTCTCACCAGGTGGCACATGGAAGAACTCTGCCTGAGCACATTATACGTATAATCATTCTGTCTGAACTCACAATGTCATAAGTCTGAAATGTATAGTATGCAACTTAGTGATTGTGTGAAAACAGCCACAATAAATTCTGAACAAATAAACACAGTTCTTAAATATATTATATTAAGAACTGTGTCTATTTGTTCAGTATTTTACATCACGTTTCTTCTTTGGGTTCTGACAAAGTTGCGTGCATTTTTGGAAGCAGAGCTGTGTGCAAAGTCACGGGTAGTCAGTCAGTCAGTCTGTCTGTCTGTCTGTCTGTCCGAACCCAAAGAAGAAACTTGGTGTAAAATATCTTCACCCGTGACTTCGTGCGCAGCTCCGCTTCCGAAAATGCACAAGACTTTGGCCGAACCCGAAGAAGAAACTTGGTGTAAAATTCCCTCCCTCATGATATTTTATAAACTGTATTTATAGTAAAGAAGTAAACAGGTGTAAATCTATAAATATATCCATAAACACACACCTTGATCTCCGTTTCTCACTCTGCACTGTCGCTGTCTGCTGAGCCGATTGAAAAATGCGCAGAAAGACGTGAAGAAGCAGCCGCCGTTTCATATCAAATGTAAAGAGGATAGAGACAATAATAAATGTTTGAGTTTATGGAGCTAATTGCAAAATTTTTAGGGGGCAGAGAATGAATTTAGGGGGGCTAAAGTCTAAAAATGGAATAACAAAGCCCATGCATGGGCAAACATAAGTGACAAATTCCATTTGCATTATTAAGTGCCTCATTTCCAAAATGAGTCGGCAATAGGAGAGAAGTTTTGTTAATACAAGATACTTATATAAAAAAAATAGTAGGCCTTTTTGTGTATAAATGAATGTATTAATAAAAATGCCTCCTTGGCATATGGCTTAATCTTTATATTGAATGAGTATAATAACAATATTAAAAAAAGTCAACATTGTTAACTTTATTTTGGAAATCTCACACTACTGTTGACTTATTATCTAAATATTACTGTTAAATCATGCATTATAATGACTTTAAACGACTAAAATGACTTTAATTAATTAAAGTCGTTTAGTCATTAAAGTTTTTGCCCTAACTCTCCTTCCCAATATGCATATGTATGTTATGTATTATTACATATAAATAGTGTCACGTCGATGTTTGCTACAGTATAGTAATAAATTATTTTGGAAGACCACAAAAAAATTTTTGTAGGCCTATTTGCATTTCTATTAGCTTTTATCCTCATGTTTAGCACATATTACCGCCTAATGCAAATACCATTAGATTCTATTCACACTAAGTATAAATGGTTTTAATACAATGACTTTGATAACTACAAGTATAATTACGAGTGCAAATAGTGCTACTGTAGTTGTCCTAACTATTTCACAGTCGTTCGCGCTGGTGATCCGGGTTTTCTTTTTTGTAAATGCAGTTAATACCAAAACATTCACACTATCTTTAGGAGGGGAGGTAAGATATAAAATGCTGTATCAAACTAGCCAAACTACAGTATATGCTTTTGCAGTTTGTGTAAAAAAAATTTTACACATTGGTTGCTGTATTTAATCTCACAACAGACATGGAGGCAAAGACATTCTATAAGAAAGTCGCAGTTTGCGTTAGCAAAACGCAAAGGGAAAGAATGTATTTTTATTTACACCATTTCTTATTAAGTTTCATTTGTACTTCTGTTTTAACCTCAAAATTGTTCTACAGAAATCTGGAAAGGAGAACAAGCCATGCCCAGGCAGGAGAGCAACAGCAGCAACTGCACTTGTAAAAAAGAAATCGATATGTACAGTAATTGTTTTTATTTATAACACTGATAAATAGTCATGTCCATGTTGTACTAAAGGTAGTAAATTACTCTCAAAATATGTTTCTTCAGGCTGCACTGATTAAAAATCAGTGTCCCAGCGGAGTGAAAGTTTCGAAGCAGGAGTTAATGACTTTGACAAGAAAGCTTCTGAATTTGGAGGCAAGGTTTGGCTGGTTGGAGGAGCGTTTGAAAGAAAAAGCACACAAGTGTCAGCCGCCGACAACAGATAGGGGCACCTCCACAGACGGCTTTCCCGCATTGGTGTCGACTCTTTTGGAGACTCCCACTCTAGAGTCTGATGAAAATGAACCATATCCTCATTATTCTGCATTAGAAGAGAAAACAACCTCAGCCAGCGAACACTTGGACGATGCCGGTCTAAATCTAGATTTTCCATCAGCGGCCTCTACATCCCTCGTTGACCGCACTTTCAGACAGCAAACTCCATCAGAGCACATTTTGTCAATGGACTCGCAATCAAACGCAGAACATTCATACCATCGTCTAGCCGATATGTTGATGGTTAGTTGCACACCAGTTCGAGAACATTTGGGGTTTTCTTCGGTGTCCAACGCAACGTCCTTTTGTTTGAGACACCTGAAACACCAACAAGCGCCTCTCATACAGGGAGTAATCCAACCTCACATAACTTTAAATCACGTTCCTCTGTAGACAAAGCAACGAATGTATATGGATTCAACAGGACCAGATGGCAAACTAAGAGCAGATTGTTTTGCTGTTCATCTGTTTAAATGGTTAATTCCTCTTCACGTCTATCAGGACTGGGTAGGATTGGTGGATTTCGATGGTTCAAGGGGAAAAAACGCTTTGCCCCACAAAGTGCGTCAAGCAATTTCTGATGCTGTTGCAAAGAAATTTCACGCCACAGGATTGGAAGCAAATAAGAGACAGAATTTACGAACTACTCAGAAAGAAACGATTAAATTTTCCTCTGTTTTAAGGTGTTGTGCAACAAGCACTGTTTGAACACTGTTTGTTTTTCCTACAAATAAATACTTGCTTTAAATTCTATACTGTCTTGTGATTATGTGAACAAACTGACAGGCCATACTGGACATGCACAATTCCTATCAAAAAACAGATGATTTGTAATGTCTTCTGATTGTGCAGTTAAGCCCACTGCCATGCTTTCCTGGCCGAAAGTGATCTGCTCTTCCTCCACTTCCTCCAAAGTGATTTGCAAAACAGGAGCCTCCTCGTACTATAATAGTTTTGATACACTGATCTGTTTTAATCTGATTTAATATTGTACATTGATTGCTTCACAGCTTCAATATACTGTAGACTGCATGATGTTTGTTAGTGGATTAAATTGCACTGTAAACCCGATTAAGTTGGCAAAACTCAGTTATCAGGTAATCAGTACATCCATTTTTTAAGTAATGTTTCCAATTTTAAGTAAACAGAACTATCACATTTGTTCAGCTAACTTAAAAAGTTAAATTTCTCCAAACTCATGCCAAAAAGTTCTAAATACTCAAAAAGGTCTATTGATTTGACCTAATTGCAATTATTTAAGTCAACAGTTCTCAATGTGTTTAATGACTTTGAGCATTAGGGTTTACAGTGTGGGGGAAGTTTTAGAATAGTCTTGACTCAATTTCTTCTCACGATCTCTTCCTCCAATGAGGTGCGAGATGTAATGCATATATGTAAAAACCGGTTCAATCGGTGCTCAGACAATCTGTAACTCTCCTCCATTTTCACAATCTTTTCATTAGTTTGTTTAATCAGTTTAATATGCTATTTTAAAACTAAAAGAGCAAGCTGAAGATGCTTTTTACTTATATTTCTATTTAATACAATCAGACCACATTTTCATTATTGTAAGATTTTTATTGAGTGGTTACATAGGCGGAAATACAGATTAAGACAGATTACACATTACACGGTATGTCCACCCTGATTCATAACCACGACTGGAAGAACTTTAAACAGTCTATTTATGTAGTTGTTGCATATAGTTTCTTTTAGTTCTTCAAACCAGAACTTTTCTATGGCAGCAATTAAATCGGTCTTCATAGTTGGTTTTGCTGTTTTTCTAATATAGTCTTTCATTGCATGCCATACCATCTCAATGGGATTCATATCAGGAGATTCAGCTGGAGTCTTGACCCAGTTAATGCCCTCTGCGGCAATGACTTTTCTTGAAGCAGTGTGCTTCAGGTCATTGTCCTGGAAAAAACGGTGGTGAACTCCAAATGTTTCCCTGATGTATGGGGCGGTTGTTTTTTTTATGATAACTTCCTCAAAGAAAGACCAATCCATTATCCCTTCAAATATTGCAATCGGTCCTGGTCCAAGTCTGGATATTGCCCCCGAAACATGAACTTTCAAATGATGCTTTGGTTTTGGTTTGAACACAGGTCTTCCTCTTTTACAAAACGCCATCGTGGCAAAACAATCCAAAGCCACCGTTGTTTCATCCGTGAAAATGGCGTCATTAAACAGCTCTTTCTTTTCGATTCATTTTTGAGCTTGTTGAAGACGAAGCTCTTTATTTTTGTCTCGAATCATGGGACAATGTTGAGTTTTCCCATACCTCCATCCAAGTTTTTGTCTGACACTACGATTGCACGCTAATGTCCACACCAAAGTCACGCAGTACTTGCTTTTTCATCTTGCAGCCATTTCACCTTTTTGGTCAGTGATGTTCTCTATGGCTGTGACAATGTCCCTAAAAACAAGAGAAAGATATTAAAATAAAATACTAAAAAAATACAAAAAAATACTACTGTTGTATCATTTGTGATAGCACTGAGGTAAGTAACTTACAGAGTAATTTTGCGAGGATTACGTTTGAGTGCTGTCTTCTGATTGTGCAGAGGGCTGCGTGAACGTCAATAGAATTCAAATGGCGATGTATCTCTCGAGTGGAACATCCTGCAGGTCTCATTGTCCTGATGTCTTGGGAATGAATCTTATCTTTGTCATTTTAAAATGCTGTTATAGTGCATGTGAATGCAATGCATTTATCCTTAAGATTTCATGATGTCATTGGGGGCGTGAATCAGATGACAATGGGTTGGCGATATTTTAAATATATGTGATATATTAACAAGTGCTACATACAGTACATAGCACACTGTAAAAAGTACTACACCCACAAAGTTGGTTTTACATATTTTAAATAGTTGCAAACTATAGTTTAGTTTGTTTGTTTTAGAGTAAAAATTACTCCATCTGATGTTAAAATATATCCATTTTAATATAACAATATATGTTAAATAAACATTTGCAATAAACATTTTAACAGAAACCTGGATTAAACAGGATGAGTATGTAGCTCTAAATGAAGCTAGTCCTCCTGGATACAGCTACATACACCAGCCTCGGCTAACTGGTAGAGGAGGAGGAGTCGCAGTTATTTATAACGATAATCTGTCTCTCGTACAAAAACACAGTTTTAAATTTAATGCATTTGAAGTTCTCTATAGTAACATAAAGTCAGCTCAGTCGATCACGCTAATCATCATTTACAGACCCCTAGGGCCGTACTCGGAGTTTCTCTGCGAATTTGCAGATTTCCTCTCAAACCTTGTTGTTTCTGTAGATAAAGCGTTAATTGCTGGAGACTTTAATATTCGTTTTGAGAATCAAGAAGACCCTCTGAGAACAGCATTCTTGTCCATACTGGACTCAGTAGGAGTAAATCAATGTGTAGTAGGACCCACTCATAAAGCAGGTCACACTTTAGATTTAATATTATCCTTTGGATTAAGTATAGGAAATATAACCACAATTCCACAGTCTGAATTTATCTCAGATCACTATCTTGTCTCGATTAAAGCGTGTCATAGTAATAATGTATGCACAGCACCGCTCTTCCACCTTAAACGTACATTTACATCAAATACCACACAGAGCTTTATCAATAATCTTCCAGAGTTATCAACTTTGATTGGATCGCCATCTGACTTCACAGAACTCGAACAGGCGAATGAATATCTAGAGACAGCACTTCGTTATAGCTTAGATAATGTAGCTCCAGTTAAAAGGAAAATGATTAGAGATAAGAAACTCGCTCCTTGGTATAATGACCACACACATGCTTTAAAACAAACCGCTCGAAAATTCGAACGTAATTTAGTTTGGCGCCAAACTAAATTGTTAGTATTCAAAATAGCTTGGAAGGAGAGCATCCTGAACTATAAAAAAGCTCTCAGTGATGCTAGATCAACGTATCTCTCCACTCTTATAGAAAATAACAAAAACAACCCAAGATTTTTATTTAATACCATAGCTAAATTAACTAAAAACAAGACCACTGCAAAAATCTCCACAACAACATCATGCAGTAGTGAGGATTTCATGAACTTTTTCAATAACAAAATCATAAATATTAGGCAAAAAATTCAGGCTTTGAAACCAGACAATTTAAATAATTCAGATGATCTAACCACATCACATCAGAACTTAGAACACTTTACTTCCCTTGAAGCGAGGGAACTAATTTCACTCATCTCTTCTTCAAAATCGTCAACCTGTATATTAGATCCTATACCGACAGAGATAGTACGAGCAATAATAGAACACCTGTTGAAAGTAATTAACTGTTCACTCAGTAGAGGGTATGTCCCCAAATCCTTTAAATTAGCCGTTATTAAACCGCTAATCAAGAAACCTGACCTTGACGCCTGTCTGCTTTCTAATTACAGGCCGATATCAAACCTTCCCTTTATCTCCATGATTTTGGAAAAGGTAGTATCACAGGAGCTATGTTCACATCTACACAGAAATAGTATAAATGAACTGTATCAGTCAGGATTTAGGCCTCATCACAGCACAGAGACAGCACTTGTTAAAGTAGTAAACGACCTCCTATGGGCCTCTGATCAGGGTTGCGTCACTATACTTGTGCTACTGGACCTCAGTGCAGCTTTTGACACCATTGATCATAGTATTCTCCTTCACAGATTAGAAAAGGTAGTAGGAATTAAGGGAACTGCCCTCTTGTGGCTCAAATCCTATTTGACTGATCGTTATCAGTTTGTAGATTTAAATGGTGACGATTCATCATGTTCTCAAGTGGAGTTTGGTGTTCCACAGGGCTCAGTTTTAGGCCCACTGCTTTTTTCCCTTTACATGCTTCCTCTGGGCAACATAATTCGTAAACATGGTATTAGTTTTCATTGTTATGCTGATGATACACAATTATATGTCTCAGCAAAACCAGATGAGAAAAACCAGTTTGCTAAAATTGAGCAGTGTGTGCAGGACATAAGAGATTGGATGTTAATTAATTTTCTTCTGCTTAATCCTGATAAGACAGAAGTTCTGGTCATAGGACCACAAGTAGCTAGAAGTAAGCTTTCTGATCACACTGTAACTTTAGATGGCCTTTCTGTTCCATCAAGTGCAACAGTAAAAGACCTTGGTGTGATTATAGATTCCAGCCTTTCGTTTGAAGCACATGTAGATAATATTACCAGGATAGCATTCTTTCACCTTAGAGATATTGCCAAGATAAGAAACATATTGGCACTAAATGATGCAGAAAAATTAGTTCATGCCTTTATCACCTCTAGGTTGGACTATTGTAACGCCAATAGTCTGGTTGTTCAACTAGGTGTATAAACAAGCTTCAGTTGGTGCAGAATGCAGCAGCGAGGGTCCTCACTAGAACCAGAAGATACGAGCACATCACCCCTATCTTATCTACACTGCATTGGCTCCCTGTGAAATTTCGCATCGATTTTAAGATACTACTTAAGACATTTTAAGCACTAAATGGTCTCGCGCCACTGTATTTGAGTGAACTATTAGTGTCTTACCATCCGCCACGCCTACTTCGATCAAAGAATGCAGGCTGCCTGTCAGTACCACGTATTATTAAAACTACAGCAGGGGGCAGAGCTTTTTCTTACAAAGCCCCAAAGTTATGGAATAGTCTTCCTATTAATGTTCGGGACTCAGACACAGTCTCAGTGTTTAAGTCTAGGCTAATAACTTATTTATTTAGCCAAGCATTTTTGTAAATAGATTAACCTTAGGTAAAGGAGCAGATCTGGGGGACTCATGGACGTAGAGTATTCTGGTGAACTGGTATGTTTAGATGCTGTCCTCCCCATTCTCATTGTTCACTCAGGTTTGTTGACGGTGAGGTGATTGGTTGCTTTACATCTCAGGGAGCCCTCATGTTTGTGTTTCCTTCTGGCTCTCCCTTTTAGTTATGCTGTTATAGTTAGTCCTGCCGGAGTCCCTGCTTGCACTTTGCACTAATATACATTCACCTTATACATGTTGACTGTGACCATACCTAACTGCCATCTCTCCTTATTTTCTGCTCTCTCCTCTCTCTCTCTCTCTCTCTCCCTCTCTCCTTTCCCTCTCTCTGTCTCTCTGTCGAGCTATACATGTTCGCTCCTGAGTTGCCAGTAATCCAGACCCCTCTGCCCTCTGGAGCCGTCTAACCCGTCCTGGAGTCCTGCTTCTGGTTGGAGATCTCGTCGCATGGATGCCCCGTGTGGTCTGCCTGAATTCGTACGGTGGCTGGGGATGGTTTGCATTAAGACTGTCCTATCATCGATTGATGCTCTGGGGACCTGTGACTTCAGTTGTTCGATAGCTCAGGATTGGAATCTCCTACAGTCTACCTGAGCCTGCAGGAACAAACTGGACTCCTTTTAATTTTAACACATCTCCTGTTACACTGAACTTCCAGTACACATTATTATGCTGATCAATCCCTGCTATCCGTTATCACCCAGATGAGGATGGGTTCCCTGTTGCGTCTGGTTCCTCTCAAGGTTTCTTCCTATTACCCTCCCAGGGAGTTTTTCCTTGCCACCGTCGCCCTCGGCTTGCTCATCAGGGACAATCTTATCATTTTGATTCATACACATTGCATACAGACTTACTTTTTTTTTATTGTGTAAAGCTGCTTTGCGACAATGTCAATTGTTAAAAGCGCTATATAAATAAAATTGACTTGACTTGACTTGATATAAATCATGCTGGTTTATGCTGTTTTTTTCAGAAAGGTTGTTTTTCTGTATATAGATATTGTGTAAATAATATATATTCAATGATTTGCCTAATTGCTGCTCACCTGCCTTGATATCCTAATTTGAAAAGGGATTAGCTTGCATAACATTTTTCACACTGAGTGAATATTACTTCCTACTCAATACTGATTAAAGATATAAACTAGACACCTGCCCATTTCACCAATATATGGCATTCCAACATATTTTGCCACAAAGGTGTAAGTGTCACAAACTAACCGGAGATGAATCAGAAGACTAGCAGTTAGCCCTGTAGCGTAGATGGTAAACCCAAACGCGGAAGTAGCGCGAGCAGGCAGGATAACCACGCTGGTTATTATTAGAACTCTCCCGAAGCGAGAGCAAGAGTTTACACAAATAAACCTGCATTCTATATACACACACCCAATCGGAAGCGATAACCCAAGAAAGTGAGTACTCACGTTTAGACGAGCGAGGCGTCGGCGATAGCATGGGCAACCGATGATGGTAGTCCCGGATGAGCTTAGGGTCGAGAATGAACCGTGCCGGAATCCAAGATCGTTCCTCCGTTCCATAACCTTCCCAATCCACTAGGTACTGAATGCCTCTGCCCCGGGGGCGCGAATCGAGGATCCGGCGTACGGTGTAGGCAGGACCGCCCTCAATAATTCGGGGAGGAGGAGGGTGGATGGGAGGAACCATGGGAGAAGTAGTGATGGGTTTGAGTTGGGATGTATGAAATACCGGATGGATCCGGAGCGCCGCAGGCAGCTGGAGCCGGTAGGTGAAAGTGTTAATTCGGAGGTTGATGCGGTATGGTCCGATGAATCTTGGTGACAACTTTCTTGATTCAGTCTGCAGGTGTAGGTTTTTTGTTGATAGCCATACCTTATCACCTACTTGGTACAATCGTCCCGGTGGGTGTCAACGGCGGTGTTGTCGAGTGTAACGGTGGTTAGCTTGTTGAATGGCGTCGTTTGCTTGTCTCCATAGCCGTCGACACCGGCGAACCAACTATTGGGCCGACGGTACTTCCACCTCCGGTTCATGATGGTCGAACATCGGAGGTTGGAAGCCGTAGTATACCTCGAATGGGCTTAGGTTGGTGGCAGAGGAGATGTGGAGGTTATCGGATAGCTCAGCCCAAATGAGGTAGCGGGCCCAGGAGCACTGGCGATCAGCAATGAAGCATCTCAGGTAGCGCTCCAGTTGTTGGTTGGTTCGATCCGTTTGACCGTTAGTCTGTGGATGGTAACCGGAGGACAGACTGCAGGTGGAATTGATCAGACGGCAGGAGGCCTTCCAGAACCGAGTTGTGAACTGGGGCCCCCTGTCCGAGACGATGTCCTTTGGGAACCCATGCAGGCGGACTACATGCTCTAATATCAGCTCGGCTGTCCTTTTAGCTGACGGGAGACCGGAGAGGGCCACCAGGTGGACAGCTGTGGAGAACCGGTCGACGATGGTGAGGATGGTGTCTCTTCCTTCGGAAACCGGCAGGCCCGTGATGAAGTCCACGGCATGTGTGTCCAGGGTCGGCAAGGAACCGGGAGTGCTTGAAGTTCCCCCGGCGATGGTCGGTTGCTGTCCTTAGACCTGGCACACACTGGGCACACCTGGACGAACTCGTCTACGTCCTTTCTCATATTGGGCCACCAGAAGGCCCGTTGGACGAAAAGTAGGGTGCGCCGCTTTCCGGGGTGTCCAGAAAGTGGGGAGGATTGTCCCCACTGGAGTACTTCGGCCCTGAGGGCGTTGGGTACATAGAGTCGGCCAGGCAGCACACCTGCCAGTTCGGTCTCCGTAGCTTGTGCCTAGCGAACCCTCATTTCCAGGTTCCAACTGGGTAGTGCGAGGATCTTGGTGGGTGGCAGGACAGGCGCAGGGTCCGCCCGGGGGACATCTTCCTCGTGCTGTCGGGAGAGGGCATCGGCTTTGGTGTTTTTGGATCCCGGGCGGTATGACAGGTGGAAATTATAGTTCTCAAAAAACAGTGCCCACCGCGCCTGCCTGGGGTTAAGTTGTTTTAAGGTTTTGATGGTCGGTCCAGACGATGAACGGCTCTCTGGCGTCCTGGAGCCAGTGTCGCCATTCCTCCAAGGCCCACTTTATGGCCAGCAGCTCACGGTCCCCTACTCCGTATCGCTGCTGAGTGGCGTCAAATTTCTTGGAGAAAAAACTGCAGGGGTGCAGTTTTTGGTCTGGACCTCGCTTGGAGAGAACAGCCCTGGCGTCCACATCCGAAGCGTCCACCTCCACAACGAATGGTTTGTCAGCATCCGGGTGAAGGAGGATGGGAGCAGTGGTGAAGCGGTGACAGAGTTCATAGAAGGCAGAGACGGCAGTTGAGGTGAGGTTGAAGGGGTGAGATGATGGGCGGGTCAGAGCGGTGAGTGGAGCTGCAACGGTACTGTAGTCCCGGATAAAGCGGCGATAGAAATTGGCAAACTCGAGAAACCGCTGTAGTTGTTTAAGAGTCTTGGGTAGGGGCCAATGACTCACAACTTCCAGTTTCTGCAGGTCTATGGCCACACTCTGGGACGAGATGACAAAACCCAGGAACGTGGTGGAGCGCTTGTGAAAAGCGCACTTTTCCAACTTACAGTACAGCTGGTGGGCGAGCAATCTCTTTAGAACCGCTCTGACGTGCTGGATATGTTCGTGGACGGTTCGGGAGTAGATGAGGATGTCGTTGAGGTAGACGAACACCCAGCGGCCTAACATGTCTCTGAGGATGTCATTGATGAATTGCTGAAAAGTGGCAGGTGTGTTGCAGAGACCAAAGGGGATGACCAGACTCTCGTAGTGTCCAGTAGGGGTGATGAAGGCCGTCTTCCACTCATCGCCCTCTCTGATGCGCACCAAGTTGTAGGCGCTCCGGAGGTCCAACTTAGTGAAGATGGTGGCACCAGAGAGGGCGTCCAGGGCAGAGTTGGTAAGAGGCAGCGGGTGTCGGTTTTTTATGGTAATGTTATTGAGCCCCCGGTAAACGACACAGGGACGAAGACTACCGTCGCGTTTTTTCACGAAGAAGAACCCCGCGGCGGCAGGTGAGGAGGAGGGCCGGATGGTGCCATGGCAAAGTCCGCTGGAAACATACTCCTCCATCGCCTGCATCTCGGTGTTGGATAGTGAATAGAGGTGGCCGCGGGGTGGCGTGGCGCCTGGCTGAAGATCGATCGCCAGGTCGTATGGGCGATAAGGAGGTAGGTGGGTGGCGTGTCTCTTACAGAAGACTTCAGCCAGGTCCCGGTAGTCTAGCGGGATGTTGTCTGTGTCGACATCGGGGGCCTCGGACTCCCTAGAGCACGTCCCAGCCTCGGCCCGTAGGCAGAGCTCGGTGCAGGTCGGCCCCCACTGTAGAATCCGGTTTTGGGTCCATGATATGAGTGGGTCATGATGCAGCAGCCAAGGGTGTCCAAGGATGATGGGTGGTGATGAAATGGTGGTGGTGTAAAACTGAATCTGTTCCTGATGCTGGTTGATGATAAGAGTGATAGGCTGAGTTTGAAAGATGGGGCTGGAGGAAAGGGGCCGACCATCGACTGATGTAATTAATGGTTATGGGCTGGGATAACGCCTCGATTTTTACCCCCAGTTTTTTGGCATATGAAGAGTCAATGAAGTTACCTGCTGACCCGGAGTCGACGAACGTGGTACTTCCGACCCGTTTGTGGCCAAACTGGAGGTGTACTTTTACCGTGACACAGGAATCATTAGTCAGGGTGGTGGAGAGGGAGATGGGACCCGGTGAGCTACTCTCATTTCTCACCGGGGCTGCGCGTTTCCCGGCCACAGAGGGCAGATGGCTCGATGGTGTGCAGTAGATCCACAATACGCGCAGAGCCCCTCTCTAAAACGGCGTTCCCGTTATGCAGCGGTTAAGGAGGCACGCCCTAATTGCATGGGTTCCCCGGCTCCTGTGTCAACCACGGCAGGAGGTGGAGGACCGATGGTTCTGGTGGATGTTGCAGTGAATGCGGAGTGGGCTTCTGGAACTGGAGCATGGGAAACGAAGGGCGTGGTGCGCGGTAGTGCTGTCGTGATGGGTGGCAGGGTACGGGGAGCTGGCTTGGGGCGAGCGAGCAGACGTTGGTCGATCCGGAGGGCGAGTTGGATTAAGCCTTCCAAGTTCACTGGGAGCGCTCGTCCGGCGAACTCGTCTTTTATACGCGAAGCCAGTCCCTCGTAGTAGGCTGTCCGGAGGGCGGAGTCTCCCCAGTCGGTCTGCATGGCAAGAGTGCGAAATTCCGCGGTGTAGCGGCTCACGGACGACCCTCCCTGCCGTAGATGATATAGCTTAGAGTCGGTCTCCACCTCAGCGGCCGGATGCTGAAAGGTGAGTTTGAGCTGACGGGTGAATTCGGGTATGAGTATGAGTAGGTGACGTCTGAATCTGAACGAAGGACTGCCGTGGCCCACTCAGCTGCCTGTCCGGATAGCAACGAAACGAGAAGAGCAATGCTAAGTCAGTCTGTGGAGTATCTGGTGGAATTAAACTCAAACACGAGATCCAATGCAGTTAGAAAAACACTACACTTCCCATCCGTGCCATCCCATTTGTCCGGTAAAGCTAGAAAAACATCAGAAGGTGGGGAAGGAGTTGGCAGTGCAGCAGCCGCTGCGATGGGCGTGGCAACAGCCGGCTGAGCGGCCGCCCCGCGGAGGGTCACATTCTCCTGTCGCAGCTCCGCCACCTCGCGGCGCAAGACCGCGACGTCTTGGAGCTCCTTGCGGAGAGATGTGACTTCACCACGAAGCTGATCGATCAGCTTAGCATGCTGGTCAACCACATCGCAGAGGCGAGCAAACTCCGCTGGGTTTACTGCAGGTGGCTCAGTCATTCTGTCACGAGCTAACCGGAGATGAATCAGAAGACTAGCAGTTAGCACTGTAGCGTGGATGGTAAACCCAAACGCGGAAGTAGCGCGAGCAGGCAGGATAACCACGCTGGTTATTATTAGAACTCTCACGTGAGTACTCACGTTTAGACGAGCGAGGCGTCGGGGATAGCATGGGCAAAACTCAATGACTGAGCGAGTGTAAAGCACCATCTTGTCTCCTTTTATGCTTCCTAAGTCGCGACCGTACTACTTCCGGGTCCTCGTGCCGGTTGCGTTAGGAGTGCCCATGACAGTAAGCATGCAATTGTCTAGAACATATTTTCATTCTATATCCATAACAGTATATTTTAATTTTGCAATGAATTATAAAGATAACAGCATGCCAGACTGTTTAACTCAACATCAATATCAATATCTAACTACTCATAGAAGTAAGCTGTATCAACCTTTGTTTGTGTAAAACCTGTTTGTTATGCTCCCCTTGTGTCTTAAAAGTCATACTTTTATGTAACAAACATGAAAAAAAAAATTATTGGAAAGCAACAGACTTACTTTAGCCTCGTGTGGTAACTATTGGAATCCAGGGCATAGCAGACAAAACACATCAACAGTATTTTTAAAAAATATTTTATTTTTGGAACAATACAGGTCCATATCTATATCCATATTACTGAAGGTGAATACATGATGAAATCATATAAAATGATTTGCTAACATTTTCAAAATAAATGAAAGCAAAACAGATAGTATCTTGTTTAATCTCACCAGTTGTGTAAAAGGAGTTCATTAACCAGCTGAAGGCAAACCCAACAGTAAACACATGGACCGGCAAACCTGAAGAGCTGAGTAGATATCACAGACATTGATATCTTCAAGGAATCTCCAGACAATATCCATAAATACACAAAGGCAGTCAGTGGTTACATGTGGTTTGTTTTTCACAAAAGAAAAGCCCTGCTTAAATGTGATATACTCCGAGATCAGGAAAAGGCGAGAAGCTTTCAAGTCAGGGGATGAGGAGGGTCCAAAACAACCTACAACATAGATCATAACATCCCTCAAGACCAAAATCTGTTTCTTATGAACACTGATCCTTCCAATTCTGCTATACAGATCCAAAACATGAATGCTTAAGATCTGCTTAAATCAGATTGATGCGGTGCCTATGTCTGATCCTAGGCGTCATCATCCATAACCGCATTTGCAGTAAAGTAATTTGAGATTGCTGTGAACACCCACCGACAGTTGAAGAACAAATTCAACTACAAAGGTTGTGATGGTCTGGTCATGACTTTTCCAGTGGAAAGTCCAGTGAGAAGCACCAAAGAAAACGTGGCTGATGAAAGTCATGAAAGACCTTGCAAAACCAATGGTGCACTATCACCAATGCGAGGAATATATCCACAGATTGTCAAGAATGGAAGCATCTTGTAAATATACACAATGTCCGAACTCCAGCAGAATTCACATCATCATACTGGAGAAGCCAGCCCAAACCTTCAGGTCCTAACTAAGGGAAATAGAGACAGAGGCTTAGCCAAACCAATGCTGAAATGTTAGCTAGCTAACATTAAAAGAGCCAGAGAAGTTGTGACTTAATAGAACTTAATACTAGCTTCAAAAACAATGCCAGATGGCTAATGCTGATGGCTAATGTTGACTGATTGAGTGACTACTAGTATCTGATGGTCTCACTTTAAGTTAACATTATGATCATGTTATTTTATTTTAATTAATACGAATTGAATAAATCATAATCGTAATCATCATGCCATGCCACAAACACCCTGCTTCCTCCTTGTGGATTGCTTCAACCCCGCTCTCTTCCAATTTTAACTCTTCCAGGTGTCTTCTGACCTCTTTTATAAACGTGACATTTTTGTGGAAAGAATTGTCACACACTTGATGTTTTTTGTTTTTCATGACATTGTGTGTAAGGTCTAGGGACTGCTGTGTGTGAAATGCCAAAGAAAAAAGCAGTTTTTTAAATACTCACACAGCTCATCAGGAACCAACAGCCATGCCTCACATCTTTTCTTCATCGTGCTGCTGCAGCCACTAATTTGATAACTGCAATAAGGTATATTTGTGTTTCTAATTAATAAATAAATGGATGGTGAGTGGTTATAACATTAGCAATATGCTCTGTTATTAGGTTTCTGTTTGTACTGTCATTCTTGCTGTGTGGCATATTTCTGCTTTCTGTGCTTTGCATGGTGCAAGACCGCAGCTTGGCATCAAATGGTTCCGGTATGGAATGTCGTCACTGAGAACTAAGACAGCATCTTAGCATGCTATTTGGTTTGGCTTATTTGGCTGAGCAATATGCTTTGCATTACATGTTTTGCATACCTGCATTTTAGCTTAGTAGAATGCTTTTCTATTTAACACGTGGCTCATTTGCAGGTTATTACGATTCTTGCTGTTTACCTTGTTATCATCTAAAAGTTAGTTAATATTTCACAGTATTAACAGCATTCTGGGACGACTAAACTGGAAAAACATTTTGAGCTGATTTGACATAAATTGCATTCAGTGACAACATCATTTAAACGGAATTCATTCTTTTCTTAATTTTTATGCCTAGAAAAAAAACCCTTTTGCCTCATCAAACCCTTGGAACCTTCAAAGGATATTTCCTGCAGCATTCATACATCCATCACGGCTACCTGATCATGTGGAAGGTGGTCAGGTATCTTCCACCTCCATAATAAAAAATATTTCCTGTTATATAAATATAATTCTTGTATGGGTTTTAGCAAAGGCAAGTGAGATGTAAGGAAATCATCATTCAACTCAAACCACTCTGTGAGGACACCGGCACGATAAAATGCCACATTGTTTCATATAATTAAAAATGTTGGCACATGCAAGAAGTTATTTTATATTAAAATTGTAGAATGAAATTCACAAAAGATCACTGTCTCACGGAGAGATCATGTCATCAATTATTGTAACCCTAACTACATCAGTGACGACTGATTTTAATTTTAAGCTCACATGCAAAAAGTTTTGCTGGCAGTTTTATGTCAGTAAGAAAAAGAAACTTTAAAACATGTTGCCATTAAGTGCATTTTGTGTCAAAGCCATCATAAACGGTCCACAGTTTAGTTCACATTAAATGCTGTTGTGCTAACTTAGGAGAAATTAAATTCAGTATTGAAAATGCTTGTTAGCAATTATAAGAAGAAAAAAAACTGTAATGGTTTCTACAGTATTGATAACAACATCATTGGCAGACATATCAATATACAGGGTGGGCCAAAAGTAGGGTTACAGTTACTTCATTATCTACTTCACCTTCACAATCATGTTTTAGATATAAAAATTATTATCATCAGGAAGGTGGACTCTTTGAGCACTTGAGAGATTAAATGTTCACTGTACTGTAAAATGTCTAATATGTAATTATAATATATGTAAATAAAAGTCTAAATTTCTAATAAAGGAAAAATGTTTAAGTGTTAACTGTAACCCTACTTTTGGCCTACCCTGTATATGTTTGTTATTAATATAACTTTTTGATTTAAAATATAAGAGCATGTCATAGAAGATGATTTTTCCTCCTTTGCTACTGTAATATAGAAATTCCCCCACTGTGAATAAAGTTATATCTTATCTTATAAAAAGGAAGCCTGTCTCACCAGAAGCAACTTTAATGTACAAATCAATGGGAACTAGCTAATTATCTATACTACAATGTCCAAAATGTGTCAGTTACTAGATTTTTTTTTACTTATATACCTGGTATATGAAAGCAATAATCACTCAGTCATACATTTACAATAAATATCAACACAGGCCATCTGTTCTCAGCCTATGGCTTCAGGGCTACACTGAATTTCAAATGCACTGATATTTAGTATACTTATTAGTGTGATATCAGTGTTTGATACATGAAACAGGGAAAGCAAAACATCAGAAATACCTTTGTACTATTATCCTGTCTATAATGCTAATCAGTTGGTCGGCCAGCTTGAACTGATTTTATTTGAGTCGTCATATAAGCAATAACTCAAATATTCACATTAGAAGTAATATGTTTATTTCAAATTTCATGCCATAAATGTAGCTGTCCAAAAATCCTCCCACAGTGAGTGAGTGAGTTGTAAGCATGCAGTTGTCTAGAATATGTTTTGATGCTTGCATTTAAAGAGGACAACTAAAATATTTTAACATTGCAATGAATTACAAAGATAACAGTACGCCAGACTGTCTGACTTGTAATGGCCACTACTGTGTGCGCTGTGGAGGTGTGTGTGTGAGAAGGTGAGGATGAAGTAGGAGCTCAGGTGTGCTGCTCACCCCCAAAATGCTCTATTCTTTTATCCTTTTCTTTACTTTTACTTAATGTTTTGTATTATAATTTTGTTATGCTGAAAAACAACTAGTTTGAGATTTATATTCGCTTGTCTTTTTTTAACTACACTAAAATGCTTCATCCCACCTCCGCTCTTTTACTTTTACTTAAGTAATTTTTTTTGTCAATTTTTAATGAGCTACTTTTTATTTTTACTTGAGTAGATTTTTATAATGGTAACCTTACTTGTACTTCAGTAAAATTTCACAGAAGTAACAGTACTTGTACTTGAGTACAAAAGTTTATTACTCTTTCTACCGCTGCTGAGGATGGCCATGTTGAGATTTTATTACATATATAGAGCAGTCTAGCTGACAGAATCTCTCTTGGAAGGTTTATGGCTATTGGCAATGCATGACTGAATAACTTTACATATCAAATGTGATCCAAAGGTTGTATGTACATTTTTCAAGTGCCTCCCATTTTGCTGGGATAAAATCTGAGACATCCACAAGGGTAGTCTCACTTACATGTATGCTAATGGTAGAATTCACTTAGAAACATTGGTTTTAAAGGAATTGTTGAAGATATTCCGCTGTTTAATTGCTTTAAAATTTCTTGAAAATTTCCACAAACTAAATCTTCAGCTTTAAAAACGTGCTCCATTAGCAAAAACCAAGTTCTTCGAAGGTTAACATTGACTGGTGATGCCAAACAAGACCACATCAACGCACTACTACTACTCTCTCTACATGGACACTTCGGAGAGACTTTCTGAACGCACTGTATTAAGCAATTTCAGATACATCTGACTAGATTCAATATTCTTGCACTGATTTCACTTTTTGCAGGATAATCAAGAAAAAAAAAACAGACAGGTTAACAGGTGGTTAACAGATACTGTGTGGTTAAACATGCAGACACATACCGTATGTCTAGTGACGTTTTGTCAAGTAATGTTCACATGACTTAATTTACCTTCTGTCCTTACCTGAAAAGACCTGAGAAGAAAAGACTTTTCTGCTCTATTAAAGCTGTATTTATATTGTAGAATGTTCAGTACATATTGCTTACTCTACAGTAAAATTCCAAAATTTGGAATAATAGATAGTAGACAAAGGTGACTGTTGTCATGATACAGATGAGAAACCAGATGATAGTTTTTATCACAATACTGTTACTTCCTCAGAGTCTTGAATAGCACAGGGTGTGCCACAGCCACGTAGCACATACTGGTCAGCAGAAGCAAGCAGCCAAAATAACTCAGGATGATAAAGGTGTGTGAAATGCACAGGGGTAGTCTTTAGCAGTCTTTGTTAAACTCAGTATATTCAATGGAAGGGTGAAGCAAAACAGGCCTTTTTAGGCCTTTTTGAGACCTAAAATCTCTAAAAAGTCTTTCTGTTCTGTGTTTGCTGGGAGGACAAATACGTTTGCTACAATCGGTTATAATTTCACCAAGAGAGAAATAATTCCATAAGACAGATAAGAAGAGATATGATCATTTCATTGTTTTCATGTTCCTGATGTAATCCATGATGAGCATTCTCATCTATGCAAACAAGGTTTCAGGTGTTATGCAACAGTACATAAGTGATGTACTAACCTTATATACCTACTTATATGCTCTTTCTGTTTGTATTACATGTATATGGTATCTCTCTTGTGTATATACATCTTTCTTTGCCACATAATTCCTCTAAAGGTATTTAAATGTTGACATTGAAAGACTGAACGTGCTTGCCTAGCACATACCAACCAGAAATCCTACACAAATTACCCAACACTCCCATTTGAAATAGAGATGGGTCTCCGGAGTCTTATGAAAACAGACCTGCAAAATAAATTATTTGCTTAATTCCAGTTATTATGCAACTTATTGCAACAATACAAAAAGACAATGATGTTATTTTAAAAAACATCATACTGACAAAAATGTAAGGACACTATTTCTTGTAAATCAAGATTTAAATATTACTTGACAAATATTTCAGACATTCCCTGTGGGTATGCTTCACTCCTCCTTTATGCTCTGGATCCCTAGTGAAAATACACTGGTGATGCATTATGACTTAACTTATGTCAGTGACGCTATTGTTATAATTACTCACTCTCACTCATCATCTATACCGCTTAATCCTGTATTCAGGGTCACGGGGGGCCTGGAGCCTATCCCAGGAGACTTTGGGCAATTCACACACTACGGGCAATTTTGGGAAAGCCAATTAGCCTAACCTACATGTCTTTGGACTGTGGGAGGAAACCGGAGTACCTGGAGGAAACCCACCAAGCACGGGGAGAACATGCAAACTCCATGCACACAGAGATGGGAAACGAGCCTGGCCGGGGATCGAACCCGAACCCTGGCGGTGCAAGGCGACAGTGCTAACCACTACACCACCGTGCCGCCTTGTTATAATTAATATTAATTTAAAAAAAACACCACAACAACCTCAGTTCCAATTCATATTTCAGTACTAGAGGACAAATACTATTATAATATGACCTGCTCTAAGGCAGATAAACACCTTAGTAATGTACTTCTTGAAATGTTAATGCAATCAGAACCTCTTTTGTCAATGTGTACTGGCACCCATCTAGCATTCTTACACCCATCTAATGTTAATATACTAAATATGTTCAAAAAAACCAAGCTATAAAATGGAATGTACAGCTCAAATTCTATTATAGCAAACAAAAATATTTTTAGTATTCTAAAATCATACACTTAGCAAGTAAATGTTAAAAATCAAACTAATAAAAGGAAAGGCACAATTAGAAGACTGACAATTGTGCTAGACAAATTTTAATGAAAATGTTTTACACTTCTTTGAAAGTGTCCCACCAGGACGAATCTGCAAATTACATCATTGTCAATCATCCTTGTTGTATTTTTGCATGTCAAATGTTAACCTCAGACATGAGTCATAGTAAAATGTTTTTTCATCATCAAATGAATGACTATTACAAAGCAAAAGTCAAAAATGTCAATTATATGCATTAATATTACAATTAATAATACAGGATATATAAGTGCCCCCAATTTTTCTAAGCTATTTTCACTAATATTGGGTTGCTACTAATAAGAAAAAATACTTACAGTCTTTTAAAATATGAATAAGGGCTGAAAAGCATTCTTAATGGATTGGTTAAGATTTAATGCCGTTTTTGTCACGAGCAACCGAGGGACGAACACAGCAGCCTTAGCAGTTAGCCCGTGTTGCGTGGATGGTAAACCCAAACGCGGAAGCAGTGCGAGTAGGCAGGATAACCACGCGTTTACTCTTAGAACTCTCTTACAACAAGAGCAAGGATCTACACAAATAAACCTGCGTTCTAGCAACACACACTCAATCAAGGAAGCAACCTGAATAGGTGAGTACTCACGGAACCGTTGGTGAAGCGATAGCGAAGGCATGAATGAACTCAATGACTGAGCGATGTGAAGCACCATCTTGTTTCCTTTTATGCTTTCTGAAAGCGCGACCGTCTTACTTCCGGGTCCTCGTGCCGGTCGCAGTGCGAGTGTGCATGACAGTACCCCCCTGTCCAGGACCGACTCCCGACGGTCCAGGGGTGGAGGATACCCGACAACGGTAGTCCCGTATGAGCTCGGGGTCAAGGATGAATCGGGCCGGAATCCAAGACCGTTCTTCGGGGCCATAGCCCTCCCAGTCAACTAGGTACTGCATACCTCTGCCCCGGGGACGTGAGTCGAGGATCCGGCGTACAGTATAGGCGGGACTACCCTCGATGATTCGGGGAGGGGGAGTAGGGTGGGTGGGTGGA